>CABFVX010001271.1:0-65858 GCA_902151425.1 Timema shepardi | reverse complement strand
TGGAATCCGAACCACGGTGGAGGCCTGGCATTCCCCACATTCACAAGTTGTGATTAATACACGTCTTGTCAGAGGTGAAGGAAGTATTTGGCAATCAGATAAATCTGTGCCGGGACCGAGGATTGAACCCCGGCCGCCAGCACAGAAGTCTGACACCTTGCCCCTAGACCACCAGGTCACCTTCCAGCTTAGAAAAACAATATGTATACATCCATGAGTATACCTAATAAGAAAGGATGATAAAAGGTGAATTAAAGAAATAAACTAGAATTAACCAAAATAGGGGTACAATAAGGTCTTGATTTATTCGTATTCGACTCATAGAAAGACACTCACAGTACTTAAACTCACGACTTCCAACACCCATCTATTGAGTGCCACCTTAGACATCATACAAGGCATTGTTAGTGAGCTGATGCAAAGATGACATGTTACCGCTGTTTGCTTTTCTTCTACCTTTAATACAAGTTGTGTCTTGTCAGTGAACCCACATATTAATTGTTGTAAACAGAATAAAGCTTTCTTTTTCATGAGCAGAGCCTACTTACAGTAGCCCCATGGCTTCTTTGGTGCTGACTTCTGACAGTCGACATTTAGGTATATACCTAAATTTTGACTGTAAAATGTGACAGCTGCTAAACAAATGTTTTTTCAGATCATTTGGTTCCTCGTAGCGATACGTAATTTGGTCTGGTAACTTTTAAAAGCCATCAGTTGTCAGCTGTGAGCTGTCAGTCAGCACCAAAGAAGCCATGAGACTACTGTATTTATAATCATCCTTTGAAAGGAACATAATATGTTAAATATACATGAACCATTCGACTAAACGCAGTTTATCAACTTGCACTAAAAGAAAACTTTGGAAAAAAATTAGCAGCTTAGCCCCTAGTTCAAGTATTCCAAGATAAAACCATGAATTTCCTTATCAGATAATTAAATTAGTTTTCCCGAAAAAGCTATATCTTCACCACTTATAGATAGACTTAACCTAAAACAACAGAACTCAAACCTAGTTATCGGCCTAAGGCGGAATAATTTTTCTAACACCGTGTCTTACTTCCTGTTCAGGCTTATGCTTGTGTACTGACTACCCTAGTGGTTTCAGGGATTAGGAAGGTTGTAGTTATAGAAAGTGTACCCACATTTACGTGAAGGAAAAGTGAAAAACCCACCCTCAGTACACCTGACCAAGATTTGAACCTCAATCTCCCCTTCATCGGCAGTCTATTCTAATGCGAGAACAGTGCATTATACCATGTGGCCAACGAAGCAGGTAAGCAAAAGAAATGTTAAATTTTATGTGATAAGAGTAAATGCACGAAATATTACTTTCAGTCTTAAGCTAGGATTGAATTAGGATTCCTCTCCTTGGAAGATGGTCGCCCTAACCCCAGACTCATACAGACAGCCAGAGAGAATGTCAAACAAACCTCTCATTTAGGAAACTTGAACCCTTTAGAAGTGACAACATGGATTACCAATATTTTACGAAAAAGTATAGACTAATGGAACATTTATATTAATAATCAAAATATTAAATGGGGAGAAGTAACCTTATACCTTTAACTTAAGGTGCCAACGTTCTGCCGAATGAACCATCCAACGGCTCATTAAGTAGGAAAGTCCGCGACTATCCGGCCTAAAGTGGTGTCATTCCAGGTTGAATAACAGAAGAGCCGGTAGTACTAAATCCAAGCGTTAATAGTTTCAGTATAGGTGTGTGACTACTTTTTTTTAAACAGAACATTAAACTTTATTTTAAGAGAATCTAGCCATTTTCTGATTGCAATGTAGAATAGGAATACAGTAATTGTAGGCGGACAGTAAAAATTAACGCCAAAGAAATTTTAATGAATAAAATGATAAAGTATTAGGAAAAAAGTAGAACACAATAATATACTTTATATATAATACTTTATCATTTTATTCATTACTAAATGTTTTTGCTCAATGCACTTTTTTCATACATACAAAGAAATTTTAAAAATCTTTATTATACAGTACTTTCTTTATTTTGGGAATGTAACATTGGCTAAAAAGCAAGAAAAACAAGTGAAAAAAGAGTATTAAAAGGATTACATTACAAATTGAGTACGAAAATGTTTTTTAATGGATTTGCACCGGTTTGTTTATTTTAAAACACACTTGTTAACGCCGGGAATCGGGCCGGATAATCGCGACTCTAGTGTATAGCATTTAAAAGCAAACTGTAGTGTATAGCAAATGTTCTAAAGTGTAATTCTGCCCAACCATTGCAGGTAAAGGAAATGTTCCACTTACTTCTCAAAGAGGTAATCCCTTCACAGAAAAACACAGATCCAAACAAACACAAAACACTGAATCAGTTTCCAACATGAAAACATCTCCACTCCAGGTTGTAAACATGTTCACAAGGCGTGTTTCCCCGCAGACACCCCAGTAAAGATATCAATCCTCAAGCTACTAAGACTCCGGTGTTCCAACAGCTTCGCCCCCTCCCCCCAACACATACACTCTGTCCTCGTAAGCACCGGACACAAGCACAACATTTCTACAAGTGTTTTGAGTCGAGGTCTATTCTCTTTGTAACAGTGTGTACAGTAGCGCCTTGTTTACAACTGTGACATCATCTCCGAGACAACCTAATAGCTCCCCCCCTCCACTTTCTGATCTTGATGCAGCTGTCCCTGTAACTCAATTCAGTTAAAAAGTAGTACTAAAAAGAGAAAGAGAGAGAGAGAAAGGTTTATGTTGGTTGTGGTTGAATGACTTAGTGGCAGTGGAGATAATGGGGAGAGATATGTATAGTGATGAGCCAAACTATATTTTTATAAATTCCTCGTTTTTAGATTTATACACCCTCCTCCCACACAAAGACATGTACGGGCCCTCATATGCAAGCCGAACGTTATGAGGGCTGGTAGTGAGAATATACCATCAACCTGATGAGCTAAGGGTTTCGTTTAAACATTTATTTTAATTTTTTTTTTTTTAGTATTGCATCTCACTACCCATTCGGGTTGTACACATATGTACAAGTTATTCTAATAGTTTTTAAAGGCTATATTCAGAATAAGTGTGCCTTCATTTGCATGAAGGTAGAGTGAAAAACCATTTTGGAAAAACCACCCCCAGTACATTATTATTATTATTATTAGCACCGCGTCTTACTACCCGTTTGCGTTGTACGCACTTACGCTAATGTNTATTAATATTAATATTATTAGCACCGCGTCTTACTACCCGTTCGTGTTGTACGCACTTACGCTCATGTGTAATGGTAGGGTGATTGTGAGATGGAATGGAGGACCTACAGTTTAACGTGGAATCCGAACCACGGTGGAGGCCTGGCATTCCTCACATTCACAAGATGTCTTGTCAGAGGTGAAGGAAGGGTTTGGTAATCAGATAAATCTGTGCCGGGACCGAGGATTGAACCCCGGCCGCCAGCACAGAAGTCCGACACCTTACCCCAAGACCGCCAGGTCACCACCCCCAGCACACCCGACCAAGATTCTAACCTTGATCTCCCTGTCATCTGCATTATAGTCTAATGCGAGAGTAGCGCCTTAGACCATGCGGCCACCAAAGTGTGTTACGGTGTTTCTATTGAATTGAAATGTGTATGGTAGGATTTTCATGAAAAGGCCTTCTGGCAAATATAAACGTATTTATTTGTGGTCATCAATGATAACATATTATTATCGATATTTAATAGGAATTGTTTTTTAACAGGTATTGATTGATAACAGCTATCGAAATGAACAGCTGCAGATATAAGACTTGACATGAAAATAGATCTAGAAACTTTTCCAGCTGCTAGATATGGCACTTATTATGAAAATTGGACTTTCAGATGAGAGTAGATGCAAAATTCGAGCCTATTGAAAAGGAAGCAGTTAATTTTCCATCATGCAAACACAATATAAAATTCCTACCTTGTGGTTTGAGGGGGTAATTTAGGTTAATAATCAAGACAGCATTAATAGGTGTTCACACAGGCCTATGCACAATCTGCAACCCTCCACACACTCCTGTATAGTTCTGTTCACTCGCGAGGTTAAGTTAAATCAAATTGGTTCTGTTTTTGTTTTTTTTAAGACTATAAACTCTGTGTAGTGTCAGTCACTTGCAATTAAAGCTTGATTCACAAGTTTGCCAAACATAGAAAGCGGAATCTGCCTCGGTGGTGCAGCAATGGATGTTTTCATATCATAACGCTGTGTCGTGGCCCACTCCAATACATCGATACACACGTTTTACATTAACGGGTTATTTCAAATCTCCTCGCAACGACCGACGAAGCTGTCTGCTAGTTTCGGGCTGTAGAACGCATGCGTTGTCAAATGAGTATGCGGTGATGATATGAAACGGTCGGTGCTGAGACTTGATTGGTTCTCCTGTGCCTGACATCTCTGGCAGAATGGGAAAAAGTATAGACGAGTTGAATTTTTAGCGGAACAGTTTGTGCCGATGAGGCGGAAAATCTTGTGATTGGTTTCGAGCTCATAGCGTGATCACGTTTCTGTTCTGCTCAAGTTTTTCAGCGAACGTGTGAATCCACAGTAGGCTGTGGTTATCTTTATTCTAATTTGTCCGCACAATTTAAAAACATCTTCCACAAAAACAAAACTTTAGACTTTTACCTTCATAAAAAAAAGAACTAGAGAAGAGGTTTTTTAGCAATGCATCTTATTACCTGTTTGGGTGATATACATTTATACTAATTACACTCATTTGTTTTAGGAATTATGAAGGTTTATATCAAAACTGAGTGTATCCACATTTACATGGAGGGAGAGTGGAAAACCATTTAGGAAAAATGCACCCTCAGTACACTCGACCGAGATCAAATCACGATCTCCCCATCATCAGCAGTCCAGTCTAACACAAAAGTGACACCTTAGACCATGCGGCCATTGAAGTAGATAGTACGAAACTTATTTAAATCCTCAAATCTCTCCAATATACTTAAGAATTTGAGGGATTTAAGGATATGAAGAATAAAATAGCCCATCAATAGAACAAAGCATTAAGCCATTCAAATAATGGCTAACCTAACTAGATGTATTCCAGCTCTTTAAAGTACCAAAACTAACATAACCGACCAAATATAGCAGATACTCGTGTACCTGACTATACGACATACGAAACTTTACAAAGTGTTTAAAATAAGTGTGTGACTTCACAACGCAAGTGTGGATTAAAATAAGCTGGGAGGGAGAGGACAAACCCCCTTTAGAATTGGTTGTTTAGTTTAATATTTCATTCGAGATTTCTTAGGGGTCTTTTCCGTGGTTTAACACAACACTTAGGAGAGAAAATGGCAGTTATGAGTTTGAATTCAAGGTCAATATTATTTTATATTCAACGTGTTTCAAGGCCTAAATAAAAAATTAGTCTGCGGACTCATGGCCCTTGATACCAATATAAATAACTGCTGAAAACCGTCCAATCACAGAATGATAGTCAAACTGGAGACCCTTGGAAGATCAGTCCCGGCCCCTTTTTCCCCCTCAGACTCTCGAGCAACCGAGCAGGATAACCAACTTTAGTCTTAGTAGTTGGTACTATGCAAAGAAGGTACAGTATGGAGGGATAGTAAGCCACAGTATGTTTTTTATAGTTCCAGTACACTGCTGCCACTGGGAAAAGAGGTCATGTTTACCCCTCTTAGAAAATCTATCATTACCACTAGAGATGGGACTCTTGAATCCCTATTATTATTATTATTATTATTAGCACCGCGTCTCACTACCCATTCGGGTTGTACGCACTTACGCTAATGTGTAATGGTAGGGTGATTGTGAGATGAAATGAAGGACCTACAATTTAACGTGGAATCCGAACCACGGTGGAGGCCTGGCATTCCCCACATTCACAAGATGTCTTGTCAGAGGTGAAGGAAGGGTTTGGCAAGAGAGCAATGTAAAGGAACGTGGGGAGCAACAGAGATGACGAGACACTGTAAATGTGACGGAGAGGACTTACTTGTCCCTGCGAGTGCTCAGCTCCGCAAGGATCACCTGCCATCGCTTCCTCAGCTCGTCCACTCTCTTCTGGACATTGGTGTTCTCGGGGGGACCTGAGCGACTCATCACCTCCCTGCTGGCCGTACCGATGTTGCTCATAGTCCTGTCGGGGTACACATTACACAAAGTCACATAAGCTTCACCAGGGACCAGGCTAGTTAAGTCACTGTCATGACAAGATGGATATCAAGTCACTGTCATGACTGATATCAATTAGTTGTTATTATAGTTTTATACTATTAAACTTAAGGTGAAATTTTTTAATAGTATATACACAATTTGAAAAATTATATTTGTATATATTTATTTTTTTTCAGAGTCTTTTTTTAACTGTGATAGCCTCTATGGTTTAGTTCCTGGCTATAGATCCAGAGGTCTTGGGTTCAATTCCCAGCACTTCCAGATCTTTATGTGAAGATATGGGTCCAGATCAAGGTCAACTCAGCCTCATGAGAACAAATAATGAACTACTTGAATAAAGTAGCAGTTTCAGTTTAGAAAACTGAGATTAATGTCCGAAGGGTTCGTTGTTCTGACTATATGACACCCTCTAGCTGCCAACGTTGGCAATATCTTCGCCAACATGTGGCAGACAGTCTGTCGGTATTGCTCGCTTGAAGTCCTACACCATGGAGTTTTTATTGTTATTTTTAACACCAATGGTTGTTAAAAGTATAATTTAAGGAACTTAAAAGAGGATATGCACCCGAATTAGCATTGAGAGGGAGTGGCAAAACCACCTTAGGGCACGCTACCAAGATTTGAACCTTTACTTTCCTCTCGCCAGCCCCCCACTCCACTCAGCGAGTGACGGTTTAGACTGTGAGACCAATAATGCAGCTAAACAATATCTTAACCTGAAATAACCGCCCATGATATTATTATTATTATTATACTTACAAGAACCTTTAAGTGAATTTCAAGTGTCTAGTCTTAACCTAATAATGTGCCAACAAGGACTTTATTCAAATGTCTCTCAGGGTCACACGCAAGAACAAGGTTTGAGCAAAGGCGGGGCTGCAGCAGAGGTAGATTGATTTACAATAATTGTCGCAATTGTGTTGAGTCGCTCGTAGGGTAGGTCTTGAGAAGCGTTTAGCCCGACACTGGCGTCACCCCACCTTCACATCACTCTCCCGTACCACCCTACGGTTTTTTTTCCCCTCTGGGTCACAAGTGTCTTGATATTAGTGTTTGTGATGAACACCAATGAAACATTGGTGTCCGACATTTGATCACCAACAAACTGAGCAGTATTTTTTTGTTTATTATATCAAATTGACTCAATGGGATGAGGAACTATTGATTCTATTGTTTCCAAACATAAGATAGAGGAGAAGAATGAGGGAAAAACATATATAAATCTACTACTACGTGATTGTCTGGAGAAAGGCTTGTTCAACACTAATTACTCGATGATTGTGGTATCCCAAATGAAAGGTCATCTTTCCACTTTACTTAAAAAAATCTTCCGTATTAATTAAATCTAAACTCATGGATCTCTCTTTAAGGAAAACCTATTTTCAATTTTGGAGGTATTTTGTATATTTATTTGGAAGAAGGTATAGGTGGATAGAAAACTTTCAAAACGGAACAAACACAATATGGCTTTTACAATGAAAAGAAAAACACAGTTCCTCTTTTAGGAAGTTGAATTGCACGTTTTCAAACTCCCGCCTGATGAGTTTCATAGAATGAAACCTAGGTCAGAGAATTGACGATAACAATTGATTTTTTTTTCCCCCGAATCAGCCATTACCTCTTTGTCCAGTAGCAGCGATGCAAAGTTTGAACTATGTTCTTCTTTTCACTGTAAAAGCTATATTGTTTTCATTCCTTTAATATGTTTTCAATCCACATTTTCTGTACTTTCTTCCAAATCATCACCATCATCAACTGTTTCAACAGTTTAGTAAAATGCCTCCAAATTCCTCTATCCTTCTTCTATTCTTCCCCCTTTAATTTTGTTCATTCTTCTCCTCTCACTTGAACACTTTCTATTTTCTGCTCCTCCCATCTCTTTCTTCGCCTTCCTTGTGTTATTTTTTTTCCTACATACTTAATTTCCATAAATTTCTTTTTCCATCCTCGTTACATGTCAACATCATCACAGTTTGCTTTTTCTACTATCTCATGTACTCCTACTCTTTCCCAGATAACTTCATTCCTAATCTTGTTTCTCCTCATGACAGCCGACTTGCCCCTCCCAAACTTCATTCCCATGGCCTCCAATCTACTAGTTTCTCTTAGATTCACTGTCTTCCAAATACATATTACAAAATAAACTCATGGCTTGACATATTAAAAGAGCAGGGTGCCAGACTTACAATTAACTGCTTGTTGGTAGTCTGCACTACTATAACAGAATCAGACACTTGCGTACCAGTGTGAAAGCTCCTAAGAGTAGACTGGCCAACCACAAGTGATATCAAACAAACTAACCGTAGCATGTAACATTCAAGTTCCTAGTCGAACTAATCTGGTACCACCTTGGTGTCAAACCATGGAGCTCCAGACTTATAATCAAGTCATTCTAACCCTTTAAATCCAAGGACACATAAGTGTCCTGTAAGTATCAAGGTCAGGAGTAAAGTTTGAGATATTTATAACAGGTGATGATTATCAAACCCAGCGCCCCCTGGGGAGAAAGAAACCCTCCTCACCTGTGCTTCAGCGTGACCTGTTTCTCCAGCTCCTTCTGTTTGTTCCTGGACTCCTCCAAGGGCAGTTCCTTGTTCCGCCACTCGGCTACCATGGCCTCGGCCGTGGTCAACCACTCCTCCACCGACTGGCAGTTGGTGTGGAGGTCGCGCCAAGTACCCACACACCTCAACCACCGCCTGCGTTTGGGTCGGTCGTTAGTTTCAGACACAGAGCACAGATGGAGATAAACAAGGTAATTAATATAAAACATAGTCTAACTAAATGTCAACATTTTTAGTCATAATCCATTCATTGTAATTCATAAATTCATTATTGATTAAATAGACAAGCTATTAAAGGCATTAACTATGGTTAAAGACACATCTAAATATCATATTCCTTAAATTGAAAAATGAGATATGTTAAAGGGAATTGAACCGGGGACCTTTGGCTTAGTACGATAATGCTCTCCCCACCGATTTCAAGAGTTGTTTTGGGTCCAGGGTCATTCTTCACTCGTGTCTTAATACATACAACTCCTGGATATCTCAGTGGTAAGTGCATTGGTATACTAAGCCAAAGGTGCCCGGTTCAATTCCCATGTCCAAGTGTAATTTTTCATTTTAAAAAATTAAGTGTTAAATTAATGGTTTGAGGGCTGGTTATTAAGTTTGGTACATGCTTATTTTGTATATATTTTGTGATTTTATTATTTTATTTTTAAGAAAAGGTTCAAATGAAATGTTGTGTTTAATTGTATGAATTGATTATGCTGACTGCAAAAAAGTTGGCATTTAAAGTCAAGGCAGTAAGATTTATGTGTTGTTTTTTTTTCATCTAAAATCCCTCTAGCACTGTAGAATTAGAGGGTTCAAAAATTCAAGCGCCCCATCTATACTTAGTTCACTATGTAAAAACATGTTTAGAGAGAGAGAGTCTCGTACTTGTAGCGCTCAATGTAGGCCCTGTTGGCCTGGGCCCAGTCCTCCCGGAGCCTGTCGACGGCACGTCGCACTTGGTCCCCTTGCTCGCGGGTCGCCTGCCTCATCGCACTGTCTCGCTCGTATTCCACCTCGTCGACTCTCGGCTTCACCGCGCTCAGCACTTCTTTCACGTCCTTGGGGACAAACAGGCAGGGGGTTAGTCACTCTATATTTACTGTGGCAGGCCTAAAAGTTCACACAAATGGCTTTTTAAGTTGAGTTAACTAATAAAAATCACAAACAATCTAAGACGTTAATAATTTATTTAAATTTATAAATATTAAACTGTGTAATACATTCTAATTATAACAAGGCAAAATCTGAGATTATTTTACCTAAGGGGATCAGGTTAGTAATTTGCCCACTTGACTCTGGCCCAAGAGTCCAGTGCTCAATCCCAATCAAATGCACGTTAGATAAATTTTTCCAAATTGCGATTTTTAACTGTCTCTAAGCCGATGACAATGAAGCACCTTATCTACCTAATCCTGTTACCTCTTATATTTTTAAATTGGTAAAAAACAGTTTAGGTGGTCAAATGGCCTAAGTTGTCTCTCTTGCAATAGACTGGACTGCCAGCGGCAGGAAGATCAGGGTTCAAATCTCGGCCGAATGTACTGAGAGAGTATTTTTTACCTAAATGATTTACCCTTTCCCTCCGCGCAAATGTGGCCACGTGTCCTTAAAATTCCACCTGTCATCCTTACCATATAATTAGTGTATGTGAGTGTAACCCAGATTGGTAATAAGACGCAGCACTAAAAAAACTGTAAGAAAGCACATGAGAAGGGCGCATACAAACCTTCAAGCACTCCTCCTGGGCGGGGAAGAAGTCGTAGTCGAGTCCATTGAGGGGGTAAGACTTGACCTTGTCAATGATTAACAGCACGTCCTCACGAACCTTGTTGACACGCGTGACAAAGACATCAGGGTTGACGGCAGCAACTTCCTGTCAAAGAAACAAACTGAATGACACCGAGAGACAGACAATAAAATATCTTCGCGAGTACAGTCGTGACATTAAAAAATAATTCAAGATTCACTTAGACGTCGACTGCTACTATATGTCGACAAACCTTGGTGCTGTCCATCTTGTCCTCGGGAACTAACTGCTCCTTGCGGAACTGCTGCACGTGGGCCTGTATCTCCCCCCACTTGTCACTAATCCTCGGCACCACGGACCTACCGTGGCCCACCTGCAAGTGATCCAGCTCTTCAGATTTCTCCCACAGGCTTTGTACCGCCTGTTGCTTCCTCTCGAACTCTTCTTGCAAGGACTGAAACACGACACATACAAACGTTTTTCTCGTGTGCTCTTTTATTCCTTCACAAAGTGTCGAGCTCATAAAATATTTTCAAGTTTAGTTCAAACAACTACTAAAACTTGACTCTTAACTTAGTACACTCAAACCCCCTATTTATAATCCTATTGCGAACAAGATTAGCAAAAGTTCCCGCAAGTCCACAGAGACTCGTGCCTTGGATAGTTTCAATGGTAGAACCATGTGTAATAAACAACAAGTCCTTATTTGACTTTCATATACACTTGCAATGTGTCAATTGTGTTTTTTAAAGTTTATTTTAAATATATTTTGATACATTCACAGGTGTCCACTTTTCAACCAGTAGCTTAAAACTAAGGGAAAAGTAGTCCCCACGACCCACGAAGGCCAGAAAATGATTGTCGGGCCAAACTCAAGAGTGTTTCCTCAAGATGATGACTGTACCTGGAGCTGCCCTTGGTCGTTGTTGGCCACCTCCACCTTGCGCTGTACCTCCCGGAGCCAGGAGTCCAAGTCGTCGACCAGTCTATTGAACTCCTTCAGTTTGTCTTCCGCCTGCTGAGCCTCGGATTTACTCACCTGAGAACCGATAACACACAGCCTATAGCTCCGCCACGAGAGTGCTTCATGGGGTACACAACTCTACCATGAGAGTGCTTCAATAACAAACATGAGGTACAGGGCTCTGCCATGAGAGTGCTTCATGGAGTACACAACTCTGCCATGAGAGTGCTTCAATAACAAACATGAGGTACAGGGCTCTGCCATGAGAGTGCTTCAATAACAAACATGAGGTACAGGGCTCTGCCACGAGAGTGCTTCAATAACAAACATGAGGTACAGGGCTCTGCCACGAGAGTGCTTCAATAACAAACATGAGGCACAGGGCTCTGCCACGAGAGTGCTTCAATAAACAAACACTGCATCTATAAATATTATCTGCGAGGGGACAAGGATAGCTTAGCTTTCTCAACAGCTCAACACCAGGGACAGGTGAGTAATTACAGAGATGCCAAGGTTTTACAGAAGGAATTCCCATTTTTTCAGGCAACTTGGATTGAAGAAAAGAGTTGTAAAATTTCATTTGCCATCAAACTGATCGAGTGTGAAGTCAGGTGACTTATGTTTAGAAACAGGATGATTTAATGGGAAACAAATTTTCTGCCGGTCCGAAAACCTTATTTAAGGGGTAATAAATAAGATGATTTGAACCAGCGTACTTAGTTCTTCATTTCACTTTTTTCGTCACTCCAAAGAATCCTTTCAGTTAAAAGTCCCAAATTAAAAACTATTCCAGTACGCTTACTGGATTAAGTGCAAGGCAGGTGGGAGGCCACCATCGTCAGTCTTTCGCAAAATTACTTGCGTTTTCCCAGTTCTCTTGGTTCTCCAGGTGCAGGGCAGCCCTGACTCAGTTCATGCCCACCCAAAAGTGTGGATTACTCTAGTAATATCTCTTCAGAGCTATTTTGAGATGGTATAAACCATGTTTTGACAGCAAGGTCCCCCCTACCACCCTCTCTAGAATGACTAATGGGCCAACCGTACCTCTGCTTTCGTCTTGACCTGGAGCCACTTGCTGCGGAGCTTGTCCTGTGAGGACTCCTTTAGTTGCTCGGCCCTGGTGGGGTCGCTGGCGTGAACCGTCAAGACTAGACCATCGCCACGGCTGATGAGCGTAGCTGCGTCGGGGGCGAGAAGGCTAATTTCTCTCTCCACCACCTCAACAACGGTCATAGAAGTTTTGACACATGAGTTATTAGCACTTGGTTAATGCGCTTAGAATAAATTTGAAATCACTCACATCGAATTTGCGGTTCCACCCTACAAGAGCCGAGATTCTGCCCTCACCTGGATTCGAAATCCCATGACGATCTTATCTTAATCAGAGAATATCCAAATATGTTCTGTATATCTTCACACTCTCTTAGTGAAACTAAGTCATCAAGAGCTCAGACACTTAAGATTTCTCACCAATTGTTTAGATATTTGTTGCAACTATATTGTTTGTTTTTAGCCATAAATTTCAGTTGAAAGGGTTAATACTATACTGAAATTTTCTCGAGCCTCATGAGTATTTTCCTTGCCATGTTATACAAGTATAAGTTTATAAGGACTCACCTCTAGTTTCCTGCTAGGATCCTTCTCCTTGCTTACACCCTTAATAGTCTCCAGCGTGGTTTCCATCCTCTTCAACATGTCTCTTGCGGCTTCCTCAAACTCAACGATATCTCGCTCTAGCCCTGGTATCCCCTTGGTGGAGGCGCTCTGTGACGGTACGGGTGACGTCTCTACAAACTGCTGTCTGGTCACAGTCGCCTTCTGGATCCTCTCCTTAGCCTTGGGGGCTACAGGATCCTTGCGGGATGCTAGGATGGCCTGGAATATAGTTTACAGGTTTTGTTGGTACTCCTTAGCCGTAACAGCCCGTAGAGCTACCATGTTTAAAAACTGTGAGAGTTACTATCATGTTTAAAAACCTCAAGAGCTACTACCATGTTTCAAAACCTCGAGAGCTACTACCATGTTTCAAAACCTCAAGAGCTACTGCCATGTTTCAAAACCTCAAGAGCTACTACCATGTTTCAAAACCTCGAGAGCTACTACCATGTTTCAAAACCTCGAGAGCTACTACCATGTTTCAAAACCTCAAGAGCTACTACCATGTTTCAAAACCTCGAGAGCTACTACCATGTTTCAAAACCTCGAGAGCTACTACCATGTTTCAAAACCTCAAGAGCTACTACCATGTTTCAAAACCTCGAGAGCTACTACCATGTTTCAAAACCTCGAGAGCTACTACCATGTTTCAAAACCTCAAGAGCTACTACCATGTTTCAAAACCTCGAGAGCTACTACCATGTTTCAAAACCTCGAGAGCTACTACCATGTTTCAAAACCTCAAGAGCTACTACCATGTTTCAAAACCTCGAGAGCTACTACCATGTTTCAAAACCTCGAGAGCTACTACCATGTTTCAAAACCTCAAGAGCTACTACCATGTTTCAAAACCTCGAGAGCTACTACCATGTTTCAAAACCTCGAGAGCTACTACCATGTTTCAAAACCTCAAGAGCTACTACCATGTTTCAAAACCTCGAGAGCTACTACCATGTTTCAAAACCTCGAGAGCTACTACCATGTTTCAAAACCTCAAGAGCTACTACCATGTTTCAAAACCTCGAGAGCTACTACCATGTTTCAAAACCTCGAGAGCTACTACCATGTTTCAAAACCTCAAGAGCTACTACCATGTTTCAAAACCTCAAGAGCTACTGCCATGTTTCAAAGTTTCAAAACCTCGAGATCTACTACCATGTTTCAAAACCTCAAGAGCTACTGCCATGTTTAAAAACCTCAAGAGCTACTGCCATGTTTCAAAACCTCAAGAGCTACTGCCATGTTTCAAAGTTTCAAAACCTCGAGATCTACTACCATGTTTCAAAACCTCAAGAGCTACTGCCATGTTTAAAAACCTCAAGAGCTACTGCCATGTTTCAAAACCTCGAGAGCTACTACCATGTTTCAAAACCTCGAGAGCTACTGCCATGTTTCAAAAGTGCATTTAGCATTGGAGCTAGAAAATATGAATAAGCCAATTCCTACAGAAAATAGTGTCATCTTAAAACCCACCAAGCTACATAGATTGACGAGGGTAGTAAATATATATATTTAAATGTTGACAAGATATTTATAGAAGGAGGTAACAGGTTCAAGTTTTTAACATTTTAAAATAAAACAATAAAGACAGAAGAATTTCAACAAGCGAGCGACTCCATTCATCTTGTGATTTGAAAGCATGGCAGATTAGTAGCACTGTTCTGTTTCTTATGTTAGGTGTATCGCAGGTTTCCTTAACCATTTCGCAGTATTTTTTAAAAGAAATACCTATGCATAAATGTCTAATCTATCTTCAGAGGTTTGCTCTCATAACTTATATCTCACTCTGGTTTCATAAATATATACAGCCATAATTTGATTTAAGATTGCTGTGCTAATACGAAACTTTTCAATCAGTGCTCGCGCTTTCCTTTACATCAAGAAGGTTTTTGGCTGCATTAGCGTTGGGAATACATTAATATAGAGTTTATTTAATTCATTAATTTTACATTTGCGTAGTTTTATTAGGACTATAGGTATTGCGAACTTAATAAATGCTAGTATAAATATGTTTTTAGGATGTTATATGTACTGGCAAGCATGGTGGAAAAAAAAAAAAAAGGCTGTGATTCCTTTACGCCGGTAGTCTGGAACCTATTAGTGAAGTATACCTGTACCTTTATTTAAATGATTTTTACTATATAGGTTTCCTTATCAACTTGTCTTTCCACAGCAATCGACTCAACAGTTGTGATTGACGAGTTGCCAAACTTTGTCACGCAAGGTGGTATATCACACACACCCCTGAATGTGATACTATTACATCAACAGTGTCCCCAACCAATTTGCGTCAAGCTCATGTCCATTATTTTTAAAATGGGACCTAAATTTTATTGAACTTAAAGAGTTCCAAATTTGAAAAACTAACATAAAACAGTAGTATACAATATACAAAATTTTGTAGAAAATTTATTATTCCAGTTATTTAAGTATATAGCACTTCCAACATTTGGTCTATGGGCTGCTAGCATCACCCTCCCCCTTTCCCACCAAGTTCATTTCGAGCAACCTGTCAGCTCAAAGCAGGCGTAAATGAACACTAATTTCACAAAACTGCAATAATCAGCCAGAATTTGGTAAACCAACAGTTTTGTCTTTTGTATGTATTAAAAATAAACAATTATCCGCTAATATGTTTCCCCTACTTGAGTGTTAAATGTCGTTTATGATCCTCGGGGCCAATTCCCCAAAAACTTATGCGGCCCCCAGTTGGGGAAGGGTTGGCCATGCCTGGTATAAATGTTTATCCTCTTTTCTAAATTAAACCTAAATCATTTACAATGTTAATTGACTTTAAAAACTTTAATGAATCCTATTCAAATACTAATTTAATGCATTGTTAAGCATGAAATCCAGATGCCATGTAGATTGCATGATAAAATTTAGTTCAAAACAATTCATTTAAAATATTTGTTGGTCTCTGTTACATTTATAACAATGAAAGTAGTCAGTTGTGTCAACCTTATAAAATAAGCTAATGTTAAATGAGAATACCAAAATATTTGACCAACAACTTATGTTAGTTACAAATCAGAATCACATCTAAAAATTGTTCTTTACCATAATAATAGACATTTTGTTCAAATGTTTCAGATACAATTTCTAGTGGTTCTGTTAAGATTGAACTCAAAACCAACCAAAATGCACACATATATAATTGTTTTTGAGTTAGAACCCACCTTGTCCAACCGTTGGGCGACAAAGTGACCGAGAGGAAGATCGTCATCGTCGTCATCATCCGAGCTTGAACTATCATACAGCTCGACTAGAGGCTCGCCATCGTCAGAAAACTCTATAGCGTCGTCGGTCTCCTTGTCACTACCGTAAAAACTGTTGTACTCCTCAACCGCATTGGTTATGGCCCCGGGCCTACCACGGCCCCGCGGTTCCGCGATATTACCCACCAGTCTGTAAGTTTTGGAGACTTCCATTTCTTTCTTCAAGGTCACTTCCTTCAAAGAGGACGGTTTGCTCCCTTCCGACCTACTTTCCTCACCTTCCAAGACACCCAGTTTGGTTCTCTTGGCCGTTTTGGGGCCTCCTAGGTTATCGTTAACACTTTCAAACCCACGCCATGCAGTTATGGTTGTTTCTTCTGTCCTGTTAACTCTGTCAGTCATCTGAAGACAAAGTGAGGGGGAATCATCGGCGGAGGGGTATGCAGCAGGAGTGGGGGGAGGGGTTGACGGCGAGACATGCATGTCAGAGCTGCGTAGGGCGATAGTAAGCTTAGGTGGGGACCTCCTGAGCAAATCAGCGGACTCTGTTAGCAGTGAGTACACAGAGTTGTTGTCGGCACATGCGGTTTGGTCACTCACCCGGATAATATCCTCGTCGGTTTTAAGAGGACGAGAAGGAGTAACCAGTTTGCTCAGAGCACCCTCATCCGTCTTTTTCCTCCTCACGGTGTCTGTATCCACCTCCATTTCGCCTTCCTCCTCCTCCTCCTCCTCCTCGGCACGTTGGTTTCCCGTGGTTCCCGAGACCTCGCCCGACTTGCGCTTCACGGCCGGGGAAAGTTCTTTCTCAGATTCTGTGTCCGGCTCGTCAAGTATCTCGACCCTCTCCACACACTGGGGCATCAGATGCATTGTGGTTTCGATGCTCGCACTGGTGGGGTACATCACTGTGTCCAAGGGAGACCTCACTATCTCTACCTCCTTGACCTCAACCACCTGGCAGGGATCCGCCTCCTGCCTCGACGCCTGCCCCCCTAGGACTTTATTCGCCACCAGGGTATTTGTAGACACCTGAGAGAACAAACTACTATTCTGGGCCAATAGGAATGTATCATTCTCATCACTTGTCACACTCTTCTCTTCCATCTGTTCCGTTCCTTCAGTCAGAGTCTTATTTTTTGGGTAGTCATCTAAAGGATCACCCTCGGGAGACATGTCTTTTACATCGTACTTGAATTGTTTGGTGGATGTCGTCACTCGAACTAAATCCGGGATATTACTCGACATTTTATGTTTGCCTATAGACGTGTCCCTGTGTGTTTCAAACTCCTTTAAAGGGGTGTTTACCGCACCGTTTCTATTCTCGCGAGATACATCCTCGAGAACATTACCGGTATCGGAAACCCTCCGATCCAGCGGCATTTCTTCCAAGTTTTCATCGGGCTGTTTTCCCGCCAGGTCCTCGAATCCTGGGTTGAAATACCCCTCAAACTCTACCTCCATCACCTCGTCCCCTGTAAGGGGTGTGTCCTTGGTTACTACGACCTTGATCTCCTGTGGCTCTCCCCCCCTCAGAACCCCCAGAACTAAAGTGTGTTGGTCGGGGGTAAGGGAAGGGTCGGTGTCTGGCTCCGCGGTGGTGTTGGGTAAAGCACTGGCTTTCTGTGTCCAGCCCTGGAAAAAACCAAGGCACTCGCTAGAAGCAACTAAAACCATGCATTAACATTTTGATTTTTGATTTCAAAGCTTGGGGTGTATTTAAGTTTTATACAAACACAGCTAAACCCCGTTAGACCGAACCCTGGTAGTCCGAAATTCGGCATAGTCCGAACACAATTTTTATAAAATGTTGGAGAGGGGTGTAAAAAACTAGATAAGTCAAAAATTAAATATTTATTTTTTGTTAACATACTCAAAGTTAAAATATAATAGTAAAAAAAAAGTGATAATAAATAGTTAAATACTTAATATTTACATGTTGTAGTCAACACAATGTTTTCTTGTAGCTTAAAATGATTACAGTACTGTAAAAAATATATGTAGTAAATGTGAAACTATCATTACGTGTAATACAGCAGTTAAATTAATGTAGACTTTGTAGAACTCATTTAACTGTAATTTTAAATTTGTGAAAATTCTTGGCCTCCCTTTTGTATTTTCCTGCTTATTCCAAATTTTCAATAGTCCGAACAAACTTCGGTCTAATTAGTTCGTCTTAACGAGGTTCCTACTGTATATGTATATAATCAAACAAGTAATTTATTTTAAATTGGCAAGTATAACGTTTCAAAAAATATTTATAATTCACAAATATTTTACTTAGTTAGCATTATAAGCAAACTTTAATATGTGTGCATCAAATGCTAAGTGATACAAAAAATGCTCAAATCTTTAGTTTTATAAATAAACAAATAAAAGGTGATATTTTCACAGTTAAGTAATACTATTATAAATTAATGTTTTTTTTTTTGTTAAACACATGATAGCAATAAGTTGTATCTAGTGTTAAAAAGAGAAATTAAAACATTCTCAACCATTTAGTGCATAATATGCTTCTAACATTCCTCCATCACCACGTCACATGTGCAGTGCATTCTGGGTACAAGTGACATGTGCAAAGATTGACAGGAGCGAAGCAAGATGCAGTAGGTTAAAAATAAGATTAAAAAAAATTCAAGGTATATGAAAATTTGTGCAACACTAGTCAAAGTGGGGGAAAAAATTAGTTTTTTTTTCTAATTTAATGGAATTTAATATGTTAATATGAGAGGAAAAGCAAATGGCGGGTATCGGACACACAAAAAGCCAAATTTGTTCGAGGAGGTTAGGGAGAGAGGCCATTTTTCAAGGATATTCCCTTGGGCGATTCCATTCTTCTGTTCAGTTTCTTTGACAGGTATGTCCGCATGTAACATAAGAGTTGATTAGTAAGTTTTATCGGAGGTCTGCGCTGACGCGAGAGATTACAACACCACAGCCCCCCGCTTGAAGTCACCCTCCACAGTCTATTAGGTGTTCATGTTATACACATCCATTGAAAAACACCACAAGCCACCACGAACCAAACCTGCACCGCATTTGTTCCACAACGACAAAAATACAGAATGATGGCCACGTCAGTGCCAACACCACTTGCGACTTCTGTGCTCGTGTTAGAGGAAGAGGAGAGTCAGATTTTAAAGAAGTGCACTAGGATATGACCACGGAGGGGATGGAAAACATTGGGGGGGGGGGGGGGGGGGGGANGGGGGGGGGGGGAGAAGCTGTAGTAGCCCTAACCATGGGTCAAATCTCAAACTTCTGGACTAGAGGGTCATGTGCACTAATGTGCAGCCTATAGATCTGTGAGGTGAAGGGGATAGGGGAAATGGGAGAATATAAAATGTATTTGTTAGATAAGATAATTTTACAAAACCATGAAATGAAATATTTAAAAGTACTAAGCCTAATATTTTTGTTATAAATACATTGGATTCTGGTTAATCGGCACAGCCATTTATTTTGAGACAAAATTTAAGCAAAAAGAAGCCGGCCAAGTATTTAATCTGAATTTCTTTCGCTTCTTTGGGTTAACATAGCAATTGATTGTGGCAGTGAAGGAACAACAAACTGTGTGTTGTTGGCACACCTGCTTGAAACCAGACCAGCTTAGTACGACACAAGTGCGGCGTTGGACTGAAACTGATTCGATTTAGTATAGCGCCATACTTGAGGTGTACTAAGCCCGGCTATGAAACTAGCCCATCTTTGTTAATATGTAACTTTTGCTCTACACACTCATCATTTTAACTATCATTTTACATATTATATATACCATACCTCATATGTTTTTCATTCAGTTATTTTTAAACAAATGTTTGTACCAACATAAATTAAATACAGTGTGCTTTCTTTAAATGCCACCTTCCTTTTATTTTATTCATACTTTTTTTTCTGTTAAAATGTGTTTTTCAGTTCATTGATTAAAATTTTGCTTGATTTGGGCCATTGTGATCTAACTCCGATATGTGCCAGTTAACAGGAATCCACTGGTTATGATATAAAACACTGAATGAATTTTATTAGTTAAATGTTACAATTCAGTTTGTGTCTTTAAAACAAAAAAATGAATGCAATTTTTTTTTTATAAAACAAGAGTATTTACATTATTTACATATTTATTGACCACACCGGGGGGGAAAAACACAGATATTTAAGTCTTAATAAATGCAAAAGATGAATCAGTTATTTTTATACACAGCCTGTAACCAATATCCAGAAAACAAAAAAGGGGGCATTAAGAATACTCTTTATAAAGACAAAATAATCACCACCTGGATGTGAACCTGGATTGCTTGCATAATTGACACAGACACACTTATTTAAAAAGTATTATCTTCAGCAAAGTTAAGAATGTTAAAGTTAAGACTTGAATACTAAGATAAGAACATGTAATACATGGACACAAAATATGCATAAGCACATTTAACAAGGTAAGCTTTTAGCACACAAAAACAAGATTAAATTACTTATTTTATTACTCTTTATTTTATATTTCATAAATAAATGCTATAGAAATCAAACTTGATTCTTGGAAACATTTACCTCCCCGATTCTTGCTATTATTGAAAGAATCTTAGAATCACAATTTACAATACAATGATTCCTTTTTATTATTATTATTCAAGGTATTTAACGTGCACTTTCTAAACCATCTAATTATATCAGCAGACGACTTAAATCTAGAAAAGACAAAACATCCAGCCCCAGGCCATTAATTCACCACTGTGAATGAGGGAAACATACATTTCACTAATGACAGTCGGCCATGCCGGGAATTTATCTCAGGACCCTTAGCTCAAGAGACAGACATGCTATCAACTGAGCTAAAGTGTCGGGACGATTCCTAGCTCTTGAATCTAAATGGCCAAAATTAATAATTGGGTAATTTTTGTATTGTGACTATTATTAATACGTTTGCAGTTTCACCTTGGAACGGACAAACCACAAATGTACTTTGTGTTCTAGCGATCGATTAATGGGAGGGACTATGCTTGGAAACATATTTAAGTTGTAAATATTAAGTAATAAAAATTAGGAATCGAGGATAAAATTTAAGAATCGGAAATAAAACAAGAAACAAGTCTCTAAAAAACAACTACAAAACTATTAACGTTTAAAATTTGGTGGTTATCAAAGTTTTTTGTGTAGTTCCCTAAGAAAACTGTTTAACAAGATTAATTAATCAATGATTTTGAGGTGTATTCCTGACCGATATTCTGTCCAATTTTATTCTTTTCACTGTTTAAAAAATAATGTTGACATATTTAATGTAGAATATATATAAGAGATATAATTAAAATTCATGAAAGTCGGTGGTTACGGTATTATGGTAGAAGAACGTTTAGTAGAAAGCTAAAGCAATTTTTTTTTTAATTGTTAGTTTGGGGAAGTCTGACCCAAAAGGAGTTGTTAGCCCCTGGGACCATTCTTATAACTCACTTTATACCTATTACAAGCGTATGAACAAAAGTAGCTAAGGGGTAAATGTACCCTCATGGGTGTTTAGAGAGTATTGAAAAACCACTGTAACGATAACTCTGTGTAAAACATCCCTCAAACTATCACATTACTGGAGCTGGATAATGCTGAGCCCTATAGATCTCACTGGTGATATATTTTGTTCACAGGTAATTCAACACCTACTTATATGTTTAAATCTCTTGGATATTAATTAAAAACCAAACAAAGATTTCCTAAAGCGGGTCTGTATCAACACAACTTAAAAAAAAAATAGCTTAATTTGGTATTCTAGCACTAACCACCCGAGCTTAGCTAAAGAAAATGTTGGCCACAGAAAAGCCACACAAATAAATCTATCCTAAGCACTGGATGGTATCTGAACAAGGTCCTCAGAGCTTGTGGTTGACCATGCTTACCACTCAACCAGCTTGCTAGCTTGCGACGGGAACCAGATAACTTGTTGGAGTGTTATAAAATACATGTCAGGGTTAAAAAAAAAAGGGGGGGCATGCAAAGCAAAGTGTTATGCCATCACCAGGGCATGAACAAGCAAGAAAAAAAAATGTTTATTTAAAATAGAAACATTTACATTTGTTTGAAAAAGTTTGTAAACTCTAAGCTGTAATTTTAATGGTAAGACAAAGTACCAGATTAATTAAATATACCATAGGTGACCTCAATGGGAAGTTTATTTTATTTATTTTTTTTAAACATTCAAATGGATTAACAATTGAAAGAAAAATGCAAAATTATGCTGTGGGTTGGGGGAGGAAATTATTCATCAAACAAATATACAATAAAAACAAAAAGTTGTGCTTATTTTAAAATAGTTGGTTAGTTTTGTATTAAAAATTATGATAGATTTAAGTAGATAAAATACACTTTAATCCCTCAGAATTTAATAGAACATGCGTTGAAGGCCGGGGCCCGAAAACTTACCAGAAAACTGTAGTCCTCCAAGCGCACAATTAAAACACAATAATAAACATAATTATGTAATTTTCAGGATACATCAGCTCCCTTCTTTATATCGTTTTATTCTCTTCTGCTGATGTATCCTGAAAGTTACATAATTATGTGTTTTATTGAGTTCCTAATTGTGAACTTTGAGGACTACAGTGTCCTGGTAAGTGTGCAGGCCTTGTCCTTATATCCTCCTTTCAATGTTTAATTTAAAATAGTCATTTATAAACATTTCTCCCTTTAGAAAATTGAAAAGGAATTAGTGGCATTAATATGCAACGTTAAATCTTTAATCTTCTTGTGATAACATTATAAACATAATTGATAAATTATTAAAAGTATATCTATAACTAACTAATTATATTGATTCATTTTCATGCAAAGCATAACTAGTTTCCAAAATTAACTTTTAATGAATAAGAAAGCAAATATGAAGAATAACAAGAAAAAGAGACAGCCTTGCAAAAAAAAAATAAAAAATCCTGATTGACACAAAACCTTTAAATACTTTCGGCATGGATACCATTGTTTTTAAACCTCCCCGCAAAACCTCTCTTCCCTTTTGAGGTATGACAGGTTTTACAAGTGGAAAAAAGGAGATAGTGCTTTGCGATTCAGGCCATTTTGTGGGGGGTTATTTGCCTCCCTTCCCAGCCCTCGATGGTTATTTTATTTACATCTTGTTAGGGGAAACTTATGTTCCCTTTTTGAGATACATCATGTGAAAATATATGAAATATAATAAATGTTTTTTTATTTTATTCTTTTGTACCTTATTCAATATATTATTTTAAATTGATAAGCTGCTCTTTTTTTTTCATACGATATTTTGTACCAGTTTGGGTTATATGTAAACATAAATTATATTAATGAAATAGGAACGAAGGTACCATTTAAGATTAAATGTACACATATTTGCATAGATGAAGAGTGAAAAACCATCCTCGGTTAACACAAACCAGATCTCCCCATTGTCAGTCTAGTCTAACCCTAGAGTTGACACCTTGAACCATTTGACCACAGATGTGGTTTAGTTTCTATGGAAAAGTAATTAATTTCAAAGTATTCCATCAAAATTCAGATAAAAGGAGTAAATTTGTGAAAAGGAAACTGGTTGTAAATCTTTACCTAAAATTATGTTGGGATCAAAAACATACTAATTATAAAAAAAAAAAAATTATTTTAAAGATTATGAACCTGAAGATTTTTCACATTCTTGAAATGTGATTATCTTTCAGGAGTTGAATATTTAAATAAACGATTTATTTCAAAAGTTTGTTAAAACGAGACATAAAAACCCAAGTAAGGACTATTTGCCTCTATCACCCTGAACATTCTCCGAAACAAAATGGAGGACGATCATTCCTCTGTCCATCAATCCGAGAAAAAAGCGACAAAGAAGCAAGGTATTTTCGCAAGGCTGCCGAGAGCAGTAGAGAGCGCCAAGGACTCACATGTATCCGATGCAGGACCTCCCCCCACTGGCTGTTGAGGCCGATAAGCTGCTGTTCCACCGAGGTGGGGAGCTGTTGGTGACCCTCCCCGCTCACCATCAAGTCCACGGCCAGATCACGTAGGGTGTCTACCCGGCCCTTACGGGACAACATCTCCGCCTGCAGCTCCTTGGGACAGACAAAAACACCAACCTCCATTTTAAATGGGATCAAACTACAAATACGGCCTCATCAATTTGTGTACCCTCAATTTACCCTAAAGGGTGCAAGCTTGCTTGATTTCACTATGGAGTAGCTTATAAGATAAGGTCATAGTGTAATCAGTCAAGGTAAGACTGCTACCTTGCTTGGTTCCACTATGGAGTAGCTTATAAGATAGGGTCATAGTGTTATCAGTCAAAGTAAGACTGCTACCTTGCTTGGTTCCACTATGGTGTAGCTCATAAGATAGGGCCATAGTGTAATCTGCCAAGATAATATTACTAGCTTTTAGGGTAAACAGAGCATACAAGTGTAAGTAATGTTTATAGCTCATGAATCTAAATTAGGATTGCACAAGTATTCAGCCTGGAGAGAGGATTAAAAATCACAAAGTGTAAATCTTTCAAAGTAAAACCACAATCTTTTGAAGAAAAAAAAAAAATATATATATATATATAGAGAGAGAGAGAGTTTTTTGCATTTAAAATAAGAGGATATTTAACAGAGTACTTTTAAGGGTGGTAACATTTTTTATAATGCATTGATTATTATAGCATTCATACATTCAAGATTTAAATCAATGGTCTGGGGCCTGGTTGCTAAGTTCATCTTATAACTATAATTGGTTCTGAACCCCCAAAAGACAGTAGTGCCTATTAGATCTAAAATACAAATTATTATTTAAAATTAAAAGAATTATCGTCTAATGGCGTGTCGGTGTATAAACAGTGTACAATCTTGTAAAGTAACTGATGGTGAAGGAAGCCAAATTGAAAGGAGAGTAGGGTTAGTCCTAGACAGAAACAAACACACTTCTCTCTTCATTTCTATCCGGGCAACCCAACTCTCCTTACAGATTGTCTTGCTCTACATTAATGCACATTGTACAGTGTTTCTACACTCTCTTATTGTACATTAAAATTAAAATTAAAACATATATATATATATATTTTAGATTGAATTTTTAATTTAATAATTTCTCGAATCCTCAAATCTTGAATAGCTTTAATAATTCGGGTGATTCAAGGATACAACGGCTTGAGAGTGCAACAATACAAGAATTCAAGGTTTCAATAATACAAGAACTTAAGAGCACAAAGATGCAAGAGCTCAATGACTTGAGGGTGCAAGTACTTGATGGCGCAAGGACTCAAAAGGTGTGAGAAATCGAGTATTCGAGGATGCAAGGACTCGAGGGCGTAAGGACTCGAGGGTGCAAATACTCAAGGGTGCAAGTACTCAAGGATGCAAGGACTCAAGGGTGCAAGGACTTGAGGGTGTGAGGACTCGAGGGCGCAAGTACTCAAGGATGCGAGGACTCGAGGGCGCAAGTACTCAAGGATGCAAGGACTCGAGGGTGCAAGGACTCGAGGGTGCAAGGACTTGAGGGTCCAAGGACTCAAAAGGTGTGAGAAATCGAGTATACAAGGATGCAAGGACTCGAGGGCGTAAGGACTCGAGGGTGCAAATACTCAAGGATGCAAGGACTCAAGGGTGCAAAGACTTGAGGGTGTGAGGACTCGAGGGCGCAAGTACTCAAGGATGCAAGTACTCAAGGATGCAAGGACTCGAGGGTGCAAGGACTTGAGGGTCCAAGGACTCAAAAGGTGTGAGAAATCGAGTATTCGAGGGTGCAAGGACTCGAGGGTGTAAGGACTCGAGGATGCAAGGACTCGAGGAAGCAAAGACTCAAGGGTGCAAGGACTCGAGGGTGGGAGGACTCGAGGAAGCAAGGACTCAAAGGCGCAAGTACTCGGTTCAAGAGTTCAAAGACTCGAGGGCCCCAATCCATAATTCAGTAAGTGTATGGTAGCATCTGAATGGGGACGAAAGAGTGTACGACAAGAAGTAAGCGTACATTGCACTCTGCTAGGTCCCGGGCACTGATTTGTCCTGAAGGAAGGGAGTCCAGCCTGTCCAGATGCTGCTCTGTGCCTTTCAACCACTCCCTGATCTCCCCCAACGAGTGTTCGAATTCTTCCCGCTTCGACTGGGCCAGTTCCAGCTGTTCCTGCAGAAACATGACGAAACAAGATCAGTAATGACAGCCCATGATACAAACTTGGTTTGGTTGTTAGAGGTAGTAGGGATAGACAAACTCCCTACTTCCCCAAGTTCGTCTGATGGTGCACTTTCCCCTAACAATCAGTTCAAACACACTACATTAAAACAAACAATGAAAGGGGGATTGAAGGATGAGGCCTTTACACACACTTACTGTAGGCCTCAAAGTTCACAATTAAAACAAAACATATAATTATGAAATTTTCAGGGTATATCCATCCTCTTCTTCGGTGTAGATTAGGTTACCTGGCGGTTTAGGGTTAAGGTGTCAGACCTCTATGCTGGCGGCCGGGGTTCAATCCTCGGTCCCGGCACAGACTTATCTGATTACCAAACCCTTCCTTCCCCTCTAACAAGACGTGTATTAATCACAGCTTGTGAATGTGGGGAATACCAGGCCTTCACCGTGGTTTCGGATTCCACGTTAAACTGTAGGTCCTCCATTTCATCTCTCAATCACCCTACCATTACACATTAGCGTAAGTGCGTATAACCCGAAAGGGTAGTAAGATGCGGTGCTAATAATAATAATAGTATAGATTAAAATCGGAGAAAAGTGGGCAAAAAAACGAGATAAAGAAGGAAAATGTACAGAAAAGGTGAATAGAAACAAAATGGTGTTGCTGAAGAAGGGGGCTGATGTCCCCCGTAAAATTACATAATCATTTTATTGTGTTTTAATTGGTAACTTTGAGACCTACAGTTTTCTAGTAAGTGTGTAGGCTCTTCCTATCTTTCCTTTGTTGACTTCATTAAAAAAAATTGACCTCTAGCTTCTTCAGGGCATTAAAATAGTTTGATTACGATTACTTGCAGAATCAGTTAAATGTCTAATAGAGAGCATATCATGAAGTACCGACCTTCTGGAGACTGTCCATGGAGTTTTTGAGTCGAGTCTGGATCCTGTCCCACTTCTTCATGGCGTCGTTGACGTTGTCCTTGAGCACTTCTAGATACACCGGGTCGCACAGGGACGAGAACGCTTTGTGAGAAGTCTTTACCTTCTCCTTGGTTAATGACCACTTCGGAGCGTCCACCTCCAGAGATTTCTGGGGGGAAGGAGTGACAAAATTTATCGATAAACATAGTTTTTAAATATGAAGGTAATATATTTTAAACTTTGAGTTTACTTTGTAAGGTAACTAGTTACTTTGCTTGGTTCCACTATGGTGCAGCTTAAAAGGTAGGGCCATAGTGTAATCAGTCAAGGTAAGACTACTACTTTGCTTGGTTCCACTATGGTGCAGCTTAAAAGATAAGGCCATAGTGTAATCAGTCAAGGTAAGACTACTACTTTGCTTGGTTCCACTATGGTGCACCTTAAAAGGTAGGGCCATAGTGTAATCAGTCAAGGTAAGATAACTACATTTCATGATAATAGGGTGTGTATAGTATTTGTTTGATTGTTTTTACAGATTGTATGAGCTTGAGATCATACTTAAAGTGAGACTAACCTGGACGAAAGCTATCTGCGGAGTGAGGTCTTGTACCCCTCCAGTCAGCTCCTGTTCATCCAGCTGACTTTCCACCCCTTCCAGCCACTCCTGGAGCGCAGGGATGTCTGACTGAAGGCCGAGAGAGAGCTCCAAGGCCGTGTCCAGGGTTGCCTTGGCTTCTGTCACCTGTGACCCCAGCTGACGGGGAGGACATAAGAACATATTTCGGAGTTAGTTGACTTCTTGAACGGGGGTATTCAACCTCTTCTTTTTTTCTTTTTTTTTCTTGCCTACCACAAATACAGTTTATCTTCAACTTTTTCCCAATATTCACATTTGTAAATTAGCGGACTCTACTCAATTATAGTTTTCAATAATAACCCTTTTTTTTTTCTTATTAAATCTTCAGATGATCACAGAGAAGCCAGTAATATTTTTATTTTTAAATTTATTTATTCAAACACTTTCCTTAGTTGAAGAGTTACCTTGTTATAAAGCTCCTTTAGCAAGTCTATCCTAAGGTTGAACTTGGCTGGCTCCGACACTGCTTTGTCCTCCACCAACTTCCTGCCGGCCTTTATGATGTCCTCTACGTCTCCCTTTATCTCACTCAATGTGCGGTAGAACCTCTGTAAAACATAACCTGATAATGATAAAACAGTAATAATGGTACTAATTACAATTTAATATATCATTAAATCTAATTTATTCAGATATTTTGATTGGTTGTCAAATAATATATTAAATATACTAGATCCTAGGTGATTTTCAACTCTATTCACACAAATGTGGGTACATTTCCTTTAAATTCAACCTCCTTTAACGGATTAGTGTGATTAGTACATAATGTTTATAAGGAATATGGGTTGTGTAAATACTTTTAAAAACTAAATTATTTTCAAGGGCAATCAAGTAAAACTAATTTAGTTTCAAGGGCAATCAAGTAAAACTAATTTAGTTTCAAGGGCAATCAAGTAAAACTAAATTATTTTCAAGGGCAATCAAGTAAAACTACATTATTTTCAAGGGCAATCAAGTAAAACTACATTATTTTCAAGGGCAATCAAGTAAAACTAAATTATTTTCAAGGGCAATCAAGTAAAATTAAATTATTTTCAAGGGCAATTGAGTAAAACTAAATTATTTTCAAGTTGTTTTTAATCACAGCCCCAGAATTAAACTTCCAAGACTACCGTCGCACTTAATGCTACCCACCATGCAATGCTTAAGCTGCCCTTGGATGGCCTCAGGGTCCTCGGAGGCTATCTCCAGGAGGCATGTGGCCTCCTCCACGCTCCTAAGCTCCCTAAGGGCCCTGGAGAGTCGAGGCTCCAGGTTGCTGGGCGAACGGAACTGCTGGAACTTGTGCTGGACCTCGGAGAACCGGCGCTGTGACAAAACATAAGAAGGGGTTGTTTGCATCTGGGACTGCACTCACACCAACCCCCAACTATTTAACATGATCATGTGATGACACCATCAGTAGCTATACAGTCTAAGGCATCTCTCTTACGATGGATTAGAAGGGTAGGTCCTAATCCAAATCAGGTTTAGTTCGGCTTGATTTGTTTTTTTTTCCCTAAATTGATTTCACCCTTTCCCCACACATAATTTGTGTATATTTTATCCTAGTTTTCCCTTCCTTATCATAACTATTTTTTGTAAATATATGGATAAGATATACGGACAAGTAATAAGACACAATACACCAAAATAAAGAACTACATTCCGACCTTACTAATTATTGTTGCCGTTTTTGTTGTTTTGGAAATGCCACCATAGGTCAGGCCTCTTGAACTGTTTTCATGTTGGTGGATTGGCTTTATTTCCCCTCTCTTTGTTTTTAATGTTATGTTTATTTGACCGCCTGTGTAAATAGGTTCAGTTGACCGCATACTTCCCAGCGTATTGCTTCGCTTTGGAGAGACATCTCACCCACCTTGTATATGTGTGTTGTATAATCAGTGTTTCTTTTTTGTTTTGAACATGTTTTATCAATTATACTAGTGTTTTTGTTCCTTGAATGTTTTTTTTTTATGTAATTCGCCGGCTCTCAGAGCAACATTCAGTTTGATTACTAAGCCAGAAATAAAACTGTCTTATGCTGGGCCACGCAAATAAGTACTCTAAACTCTTACTCACTGTCTTTCGTGCTATTATTGAACAATTTATGACTGCACGCTAAGACAATACCTTTCACTTAACCCAACCTTTCCGAATCCAACCACCTGGCCCTTTCTAAGTTATATCCAACAAAAGGGTCCCCTGTTGTTTTGCCCCAACCGTGTCCCAACTAGGATTCAAACCGAGTACTTCTGACATAATTGTTTGTCATGTGAAGCACAAAAGCTTAACAATCTTGATTGTGATACAGGCTAGTATTTACTATTCATACTTTTAATACTACTTGTAAGACTTAGTAATTGAATCTAAGGAAATATGACAGGGAGATTAAATTTTAATAAAAGAAATAGCGAAGGGCAAGTACTCAAAAGTTCAAGTTTTATAAGTCGTTATAGCTAAAGTATTAAAATTTTACTCTAAGCTTGAAAAATTTGAGTACTCAAAACTTTAAATTTTTTTAAAAAAAATTTTCCAAAATTTTTATTTTGGTTAATTTGAATTTTTAAATATTTCTTAGCAAACAGAATACCACAGAAATTAAACTTTAAATGTTATTAGTACAAGTTGCTCATGCATAAATAACACTGTCAACCACATCTCTTAGAAAGAGAGAAATAGAAAGTGAGAACAAAATATAGAAAGAGAAAAAGAACGTGAGAAAGACCTAGACAAGAGCAAAAGGAAAAAAATAAAGAGAAAGGAAGACGGAAATAAAAAGTGAAAGACAGAGAGAGATAAAGAGAAAAGGGAATCTTATTGCTAGACCCGACCCGGGTACAAGCTCAGATTCGCCCTCACCTGTAAAAGTATCATTTGCTCCTGGAGGCGGGCAGCGGCCTCGTGTTTTCCTGCACCCTTGTAGGTGTTCACCTGCTCCTCCATCTCTTTCAACGTGCTCTGCTGGATCTCAAACTCCTCCACCAGTTTCTGGGGGACAAGCGAGAGTACATGGGTGTCAGACGACATTCGATCAACAGTCTGTCCTGATCAAACACGGCTGTTGGAGAACAACTACTTGGTGGATATCATTGTTGGCATTATTAGTAGGTGCGGGTGTAGAGTTTACTCAGAAAACATACAAATTGAATTCAAAGGTTAAAAGTCAGCGACTGTTTTGTTTTTTTCCCCAAACAGTGTTAAAACTTTAACTAGCCTCTATTTAAAATATATCAAAGTAATATTTTTTTAAACCTTTTTTGGGTTTTAAATTTAAATTTTATTCATTTAAGTATCTTTAAAACATGTTTTGGAAACTACAGTAGCCCCGCGGCTTCTTTGGTGCTGACTGACACCTCACAGCTGACGGCTTTGAACAGTTATCAGATCAAATTATGTATCCCAACGCCGAACCATACGATCTGCAAAAACATGTGTTTAGCAGCTGTCACTCCTGACAGTCAAAATGTAGGTATATACCTAAATGATGACTGTCAGAAGTGACAGCTGTGAGCTGTCAGTCAGAACCAAAGAAGCCACAGGGCTACTGTAAATAGAACAAATAAAGTATTGCCACATGCATATATGCATTTGTTACATGCAATTCCAGTTAAAATGCACATAAATATTCCCTTTCTTCTGACATCACAAACAAAACAGGAACAAACGAATTGCTTTCTGCTCTTAACAACATTACATTCTAAAACCTAAACTAAAAATTGTCATGCTTAAATTAGTTGGGTTTTTTCAATAATAACTGAACAATAATTAGAAAAGGGGGTTAAAATAACTTTATTTCTCCTGTTTAGTATATTTCTGAACATCCTCGTTGATAGTTATTTCCACGTTTCTTACAATGTTTAGTTTTATATTTACAAAAAAAAAAACCTCAGCACAAGTGGGGTTGTTAGCATCTGGGACACTCATAACCTAACTTGTTTTAGCACCCCATGAAGACAACATATTCAGACCGACAGGATGCGCACCAATATTTCTAACGAAGTTTGTTGGTGTTAGCTTTGAGCTTTCCTGAACATTCAAAATTCACTCAAAATTAATCGAATGAAATAGTAAAAATGTATTTAATGCATTATTAAATATTTAGTTTAGGCATTTATCGACTCATATTTTATTAAATTATATTTTCTGATATAGGCACACCTTTTTAATAAAATTAAATAGCAAACATCATTCTACAAGTGTATTGTGGCTTGCAGTAGTTTCCTGTAAGTAAATATTGACCTAGCCCATAATTATTAGTAGATTAGTGTAGAGGTGCGCGAAGAACATTCTTTTAATTCAAAAAATATTGAATTGCAAACATGATTATGTAGTGCTTAGACCTAAGCTGATAAATTAAGATATTATTAGAGATTGATGGAACTCTTGAATCCCTCGTATCCTGCGGTATTCAAGAGATTTGAGATTGGTGTGAATCTCAAAAAGGTATGCTTGAATACAATAATTAAGTCCTTAACCTCAAATTAACAAATTGGAAAAAGTAATTATATAAACTTGTGTGGTTGGTAGAGTGACAAAAACACTAAAAATTACAACAAAATTGTATTCTTATAATTAATGTACTATAAAATGTGTGTTCGCTTTGTTATTTATGAGAATAGACAAGACAAGCCAAATAAAATTTGTTAGGGGTACCGAGCATTAAAAAACCTTTTTTTTTTATATGAATTTTAAATATTTTTACAAAAAAGATTTGAGGAAGAAAAAGAAAATTTTTAAGACTCGTATTCAAAAAATATAGGATTGAACCCATCCCTGGTTATTTTCGCAACATTTGTGATGAACATAACAGGACCAAAATTAAACATACATGTGTATTTTAACTTTGAATATTTTTATTGGTGAAATTTTGTAATAGTTATTGAATCCAGAATTTTACTTTAGAATCAAAGTTGAAGCTGGAAAATATTCAAAGAAAAGTACAAGTTTTGAAGTTTCGCATACCCCTAGGTTAGGGCCTTAGCCATGTGCAAGATTGTTATTTTGCTTATTATCATAATGTTCAATGAACCTATCAAAATCTCTGGTTTTGATCATGGCCAGTGGTCCACACGTTATTCCGAATTAATGTGTTTTGAGATGCCAAAAAAAAAACCAAAATATGAATTTTTATAAAAAAAATAGTACTAAAACTAATTTGTCCATTCCTACATTGATATTTTATGGAAAGAGTTTTAACGTTTTTAAAGTGAACATAGAATAAAGAGGAGCCTTAAATAGTCTCAAACCATCAAAAACTAGAATTATACAGAATAGTCGAAAAAATTAAACACCTGCATGTGTTTATAAGTATAGAAATAACTTTCTACATATTATTAAATTACAAATAAAATATATAGTTTTATGAATATAAACATAAGAAGGCTACATACAGGAAAAACCATTACATACATTTTCCATGACAATGACATTTATATATCAATCTCCGAAACCAGCAAAAACTTTATCTTTCATTAATTTAAAAATGACAGACATATTTTAACTATATCTAAAGTGTGTTAGAAAGGTCTCATGAGTGTCTAAAAGATGGCACCACTATCTCAATTTGAGTTCATTAGCAAAGCGTCTTAGGTGAGGAAGGTTATATTTAGAGGAAGTGCACCCACATTTATGTGGAGGGAGGGTGGAAAACCATTTTGGAATAAACCACTTAGGACACCCGACCAAGATTCGAACCTTGATTTATCCGTCATCGGCAATCTAGTTTACTGCGAGAGCGACACCTTAGACCATACGGCCAATGAAGTGGGTATCAATGTGAGTTAAAAATTCGACTTTCCCCCTTCATATGTAACCTCCATTACCTTATCTCGACTGATAACAATATGGCCCGATCTTATAAACTTCACCATAGTGTAATCAATCAAAATAAACTTGACGAGTTTCAGGGTAATGGAGTCTACGAATTAATAAAAGTAAGAAAAAACAATCATGTTCTTTATGTTGTTTTGTCCTTTCAAACATGCATGATTCATTCGGTGTAAAAGGTTGTGCAACAGATGTACCTCTACCTGGGAATATCCAGAGTCTATCGTATTTCAAGCACCTTTGCTAGGTGCAAGAGACGCACCCAAAAGAAACTGTACCTGGTCGTCGTCTGGCAAATCGTCCGCAGTGAGGTCGTTGTCTACCCGTGCAGTTAGTAGTGCGTCTACATGAGTTACCCATTGCTGGACGTCCAGAATATGGCTCTCAGACTTCTGGGCCTCTTGGATAGAGCCCTCAAGCAAAACCGTGCGATCTTTAGCCTACAAAGCAAGATGCAACAGAAAGCTGGTCGTTTCCTTCCTTCGGCAAAACTTGATCGGACAACAAGACACAAACATTCAGGCACCAAGGATGATGCTTGGGGGGGGGGGGACAAGCGATTGGACAGAAAGTGTTTTAATAAGGTGGGGATTTTATTGTGTGGAGTGGTTTATTTTGTACTCTTTATAGGCTAGGACAAAGACGAGGAGTGTGAACCCAACATTAATATTGGAGTTTTGCCGTAGTCAAGTTTTAAAATAAAGTAGGTAACCGAAGTTTAAGTCATTTTTATTAATTGTTTGATGCTTTAAAAATATGTTACATTGTTCTTATTTATGGAAATTTATGCGTTAAAATCAGTTAGAAAATGCTTTATCACACAAATGTTTGTAATATTTAATTCTAAGCTGATAAACATTCAATTCAATTTCTTCATATCCATAATAAACATATTAAATTTTGTTGTGTTTTCCGGGGCATCTTGGATTTAAAAAAAAATTATTTCCTATAAATATGACTAAGTGTGATCAAGTCATGTAACTTATTTAATACAGAATGATTTAAGATTGATGGGGGAATACCTCTTCTGTCAATTCAGAAACCTCATTTATGGAGTATTAAGATATGTTTGAGCCAGCGCTTTTAATTTTTGTTACTTTTTCATCTGTTCAAAGACATACTATACCTGTGTTAAACTTTCAGTTAAATGCCCCAAATTAACAGATATTCCAGTATTTTTAATAGATTGTGCAAAATTACCTTGTTCTGCCCAGTTTCCCAGGTTTGCGGGAAACCTGAATATTCACACCCCTTAAGCCATTCCTCATTATGTTTCCATATTTTTCAAAATTATGTAAATTATTTAATATGCGAGTAAAATGAATAGGTTCACACACCTCCTCGACATTAACAAAAAATCCCGTCTTGACAAGAAAATAAAAGTGACACAGAAGAGCACAGCAACCACTCCGACAATAAGATTAATAACAATTACAATCACAAACTTAAATTTGATGGAGAAATAGTTCAAATAAAATGTAGTTGATTTTAAAAGTTTAGTAGAAAATATATAAAGTAAACGATATCGCCTAGCATGCAGTTTGATCGACATGCTATAACTTGTTTTAAATGATTAAGTTGCATAGAAGTCCAATCCCACATCCCCCTATAAATGTGTTGTAAAAGTGTTTGTCTAAACCATCGTACAGTCATCATACAACTATATTTATAGAGGAATTGTACAGCCATCATATACAGCCATGCCCAGTTCAACTTACACACTTAAGATATAAAACATTCCTGATAACACTTCGTTTCAGTTCAAAAGTAAGCTTTAGTGTCGGTATATGTCGCCTATGAGTGACAAACTATATAATTTAAAGGAACCAAAATATGGGAGGTGAAATTTTAGAGGTACCATCCGCAGTCTCCTAGATTAAGTCAGGTAAGCTAGAGTTCACCTAACTCTTGTTATTAGATTGTTAATGTTATCAAAACAAGATGTGCCGTACCCTTGGAACAATACCGTCACTCTGAGCACACTGCCGGTTGAAATGGTTTTAGTAGACCAGAGACTTAGGTCGGCTTCATAAAACCGCTAAAGTTAGTGAGCTACTAATTAGTGTTGCATGTCATTAGCATCAAGACGAGTCCAGATAGCGCTTTGGTTCTCTTCAGGATGTCAAGAGAACTTAGCTCAGGTAAAAGGCAATGAGCCGGCAGGAAGATTTAATTAGCAGAATCTCTCTCTTCAATTAGTGGCTGCCAAATATCCTGGTTAGCAACTAATTCATCAAAACAATAATAATACAGTGATGGACAAATTTATACATTTAAATAGCTTGAAATATAGTGTTAATTAGAGTTGGGTGTACTCCACTATTTTACGAATATGAATGTTCATTTTACCTGTGAATCAAGAATTTCAAGTTCGGGATGGATTATGAACATTGAAAGAAAATAAAAATAGTCAATAATTTTTAAATTTTTTGTTGTTGTTATAATTAATTTATTATAACATTCATAAATTAATTTAGTGTTAAATTGATGGTCTGGGGTCTGGTTGTTGAGTTCATCCTACACTTATGTTGGGTATGAACAACCAACAAGCAGTATTAATGTTTTAAGACAATTAGAATTCAAAATTAATAAGGAAATAAAAATTAATCTCAAAACCGATTCTTAAATTGGCAATATCTTTAGGGATTCAAAGTATTAGAGGACTTCAGGGTTTGAAGACCTTTTACTTCTTCTTAATATTTCTAGTTAAGAATAATTAATTCAATTATTTTAATCAATTTAATTATTTCAAATACCAGTTTCCAGTGTGCTAAGCTGCGTCATATATTTCCTGTTAAAAAGAAAATGAGGATATCATTAAATTAGTTTGTGTCTAGTAGCTAATATCAAGTATTTGGCACATGCTGTGACTTCCCAATGTCTCTCCAGGCGAATAATAAATAATATACAGTATAATTCACCATCCTCATGCTGTTCACCTAGGTTAGCCGCTATTGTAAGTCCCTAAGAAGGCAGATTGTCGGTGGAGTAATGTCATTCACTGAGAGTCAAGCAAGCCAGTCAGCCAGCCCATGCCGCCCCGCCCCTGATATGAACCCCCTCACCTGCTGACTGAGCTGACTCCAGCGCTGGGTGATGCTCTCCACGTCCGTCTGTATGGTCGTGGGCATGATGGCGTCATCCACCAGCTTACGGCCAATCTCCTGGATCTTGCTCAATCTGGATTCCGGATGGTTCCGGATGTAGTTCTCCAGACCCTGTCGGCATTCCTTGTTTTGTTGTTTTACTTTTTTATCGACGTGTCTTACAACCGGCTCGGGTTATATGCATTCGAGGTAATCACTCTAATGGAGTAGGAATGAGGAAGGAAGCATTTGAAAGAAAGTGAGCCAGGATTTGCGTGTAAGGAAAATGGGAAACAATTTAAGGAGAACCAGCCTCAGTTGATCCGAAGGTGATATAAAACCCAAATTTCTCCATTATCACAGAACAATTTAACATGAGAGAGTGACTCCTTAGGGCTTAGACCATTCAGGTGAGACGTACTATTTACATTAAAGTGTTAGGGATGAGGACAGTTTGAGTTTAGATGAAGTGTACCTGCATTTGTGTGAGGGGGGAGAGAGAGCAAGCAGAAAACCACCCTCAGTAAAACCAACAGGAATTCAAACCCTGATCTACCCGTAAGTGGCAGTCCAGTCTATTGTGATACTAATGTCATAAACCATGCTGCCACTGCCTGTTGATGAATATTAATCAAAGAGCGTCAATAATATCCCCAACGGCTGGTAAGATGAGTGTTGCGCTAAAGAGAGGCTAAAGCATTCAAGTTCAAAGCAAAGGTATGCAATGTCAATTCTCGGGTATGAATTTAAATTTTTGATAAAAATGTAATTTTAAGTGTGACTGTTAAAAAAACGAAAAAACAAAAGTTTAAATATATTAAAACTAAATAAAAAAAACTGTTGTCTGGTGAACTTGTTATTACAAAAACCGTATTCGATATCCAGAAAAAAATATAGTTTTAATAAAGTGATTCACTCCAAAGCTGTAGCCTATATATTATTTAGCACCACGTCTTACTACCCATTCGGGTTATATGCTTAAGTACTAATTACTCTAATGGATTAGGGGTTGGGAAGGTTGAATTTAGAAGAAGTGAACCCACATTTGCGTGGAGGGAGAGTGGAAAACCATTAATAAAAAACTAGTTCACCCGGCTGAGATTCGAACAGCAATCTCCCCGTCCTCGGCAGTCTAGCTCAACACGAAACTAGCGCGTTAGCTAACTATACCACCGAGGTGGGTAGGTTTTATATAAACAACACAATTGTTTCAAAGTATGACTATGGTCTGTTGTTCAGAGAGTGAAAGAGTGAGGGTAGTAAGTGAATTTAGGGGGGTGAAGTAAGCTAAAGAGAGAGGGGAGTGAGGCAAGTTAGACAGTGAGGGGAGTTACGCAAGAACTCACGTCCAACTCCTCAGAGATTTCTTCCGCGTCCGCGGCAGACTTGGGTGACTTGCGTAGTTTCTTCTCCAGTTTGTCGAGCCAGTCCATCTCCTGGGCCACCAGCGCTGCAACAAAACACAACACTTGTACAAGAGTACTTTTACCACTCGCGTTCAGAATAGGGACTGAAACAATGTTCAGATAAAACACAAGACATGCACTTGGATAGAAGTATCTCTACCAATAGAGTTAAGAGGGACTGAAACAATGTTTGGGTAGAAAACAGCTCTCACACACTCGGAAAAGTAGCCTACCCATTTCGGGGTCATGGCTAAACCAACGTAGAAAAAGATAAAAACACAAAATAGGAAACACTAAGGATCAACATTACAACGACAGTGACGGTGGGTTCAAAGCCCGGGAACTAATTGAACAATTCCTCTCCGCCATTATCGAGCTCAGCGCACAGCCAGCCTCATACCTCTGAACTCCCCGTACTGATGTGACGCCTCCTTCAGCACCTTGTACTTGTCATAGATGGTGTCGGTGACCTCAGTCCACTTGGCGTTCAATTGGGTGAACTTCCTCGCTAGTTCTTGGACAGAACTGCCCTCGGTGCTAAGGAGCAGGTCATTCCCTGGAGGGGACATAAACAAAGGCCCTCAATGGTGTAACAGAGGACCATCCACCACGGAATTAGAGTGATTTATGATCCTATGTGCCGTCATTTTAATCCTCTGCCAAGAATTAAATGGATACATTTGCAATATCCTGATTGGAGGTTCCTAAATTAGTCACTAGAGTATACTAGAGCCAAATGTGCATTACCAGAGAGCTAAGCCACTAGCATAGTTTCTCAAACTGGAAGCAATCAAAATCTAATGTGCAGTAACTCTTAAACATTGAACTAACGCCAAGTTTGTACATCTTAAGAGCCCATCTCAGTCCCTCGTATAACACCTTGCCTAAGGAGTAATAGCTCGAACCAGGGGTCAAATTGAGTTGCAGTAACCTGAAGACCCCAATAGAAGACAGTAGATTGAAGAAACCAGTGAAATTGTTTTAACCTTTATTTATTTTTAAATTCCATAAATGCAAAAACATATATTTTAAAACAAAAAAAAATTTAATGTACTGCTCCAAATTTCACTTTTGAGGAATTCAAAAAAACTACAGTGATAATTTTATTTTAATTTGAGAGTAATCTTAAGTGATGTCAAATTTGATTATTTGATTCCTCAATGCCATCGACTCTTATTGCTGTCAAAAGAATCAAGAATCAATATTAGTATCACACTTTTTGATACCTTGTTTCTTAGCCCCCAAAGTTTTGGTACCCAAACAAAATTGCATTATTCAGAATTTAGTACTTTTTTATTACAGTAAGCCCCAAATATCCGGGTTAGTTAGGACCTAGGCTAGTAGGTATGGCTGAAAATGAATCTACCTTATAGAAAAAGAAAGGACTTTAAACTAAAAGAAACGTTTATTTACCCTTCTCATTAAGGTCACGAAACTGATCTGTCCTGTGATCCACTTTGTCTTTTATCAGTTGGTACTTGGCCTTTAGCTGAAACAGTTCGGCGGAAGAAGTCACGTCGACTGAGGTTGGTATCTCCGTTTCCATCTTGCAGAGCCAGGACGTGAATTCTTGGACACCCTCTAGCACCTGTTACAGAACATTCGATTAATTCATTTTCACCCCAAGGTGTGAGCCCACAAGGGAGCAATACTGGCTAAGCAGCCACCACTGTTAAGGATGACAGTGCCAACCTCTACGGATAGAATGACAATAGAACATAAAGTGTGTATTTTTGCTACGAATATTTTTACTGGCGAAGCTTTATTTTTTTTTGTCAAAGAGAACTTTTTTTCAAAGCCAAGTCTAAGTTTTAAGAGCTTTGTACACCCCTACAACATGATCTCCATTATAGACTGGGGCCTCTTGACAAAAGAAAGTATCTAACCTTCTTGGTCTTATCAAGCGCGTCTTTGAGTTTCGCGTTCTGAGATCTGGAGTCCTGTACCACCTTCTTCCACTCGCCGGTCAATGTATCAAGGCGAGTTTTCAGCTCGTCGGCGAACTTGGGCTCGGCGTTCTCCAGGAGCTTCTGGGCCGTGACATCAAGCTTGACTACGTTCTGCTGCAGGGTCTTGACGTCGTCTTGCAGCGCCTGTGGACACGTACACGGGTCAGTCTCTTGAACACAAACTATATATGTGTGCAGTGTCCGAATTTTGGATCTCAAACTGAATGTGGTTACTATTCGTATTAGATTCAAAATTTGGAATCAAAGTATATGAAATATTATAATCTAATTTGAAATTTCATGATGTAACTTTTTAAAAGAGTTTATATGGCTTTATTATTTGACTTTAAAACTTGAGGCTTTTTTAAATTTATAATCCAACTATTATTTAAGCAAGGTGTTTTTTTATTGGACTCATTACATGCGCTTTAGCCTAATATTTGATTTGTATTTGATGATACTTAATCTAAAATATACCGTATTTCTTTGTAAGATGCACCCTCAATTTTTCAGTACTATAAACAGAAAAAAGCTTCGATTCCAAGAAAATAAATAAAACTAAAACACTATGAAATATTATTTTAGAGAATTCAATTTACTAAGAACAATAGTATCTTATTTATCATTAGGTATGTTCTTTTCTTCCTTCTGAATCATTATCAGCCTCTGATTCGTCTGAGCCTTCTTTATCTTAACCATCCTCTAATATATCGTCTTCTGAACCATCGATAGCATCGGTCAAGAAATAACTGTGATTCCAAGACACCATCAATTCTAAGATGCACCACAATTTTAGAAAAGTTTAAATGGTAAAAGAAGTGTCTCAAAATCTAATAATTTTAATTATGCGATAATCGATTAAAATTAGTATACAATTATTCAAATTTGACTGTAAATTGGAAATCTTTTTATCTGCACAGTGTTAATGCAAGATAGGATCGAGTCTGGGTCTCACGTTTGACTGCTCAAGTTGTGCCTCCAGTGTGTCCACGTCTCCCACGGGAAGCACCTGCTCTGCCTGCAGGAACACCTCCACTTCCCTCATCCAGGACTCCAGACTGGCCGCCTCATCCGAAAACTGGCGCAGGGTCTCGATGTCTGGGACACAAACACCGACCATCAGGCTACATGGACTGTACCGGGAGCAAGGGTAGATTTACCAGTATGCTGAGCAGACTCCAGCCTCGAGCGTCAACTTTTAGGGGACAGCAGATTTTGGTGGATCGTAAATGGAAGTGGGTGCCTAAAAATTTCTTACGCACCTTTAGAACAATGTAAAAAATAAAAGCTTAAATTGTTGGAGTGGCGATAATACGATCTAAAAACTGCGTACCTTATGTAGATACTGCACTTTGATAGGTATTTGTACTCCGTTCACAAATTGCTCTGGATAACACAGTTGTATCGAGTACAAATTTTATTTACGATCAAAAATTAATGAGGTTGGATTAAACACTCTTGCTGTATTAAGGATAGAGTAAGAATTGTTGAACTTATGTACACATTTACTAGTCAAAAATCTAGACAAAGGATTATATAAGTACTATGTGTATGTGTATGTCAGTCAATATTATTCTTTAATAAAAAAAAAAATGACCCGCCTCGGTGGCGTAGTTGGCTAACGCGCTTGTCGTGTTGAGCTCGACTGCTGAGGACGGGGGAGATCGAGGTTCGAATCTCGGTCGGGTGAACTGGGGGTGGTGTTTTTTCCTGAATGGTTTTCCACTCCCCCTCCACGCAAATGCGGGTTCACTTCCTCTAATTCAAGCTTCCCAATTCCTAATCCATTAGCGTAATTAGTACTTAAAGCGTATAACCCGCAAGGGGTAGTAAGACGTGGTGCTAAATAATAATAATAATAATAATAATAATAAATGTATAAAATATAAGAGCTTCTTTATCTAGATATGGCTATAACCATATCTAACAAATATAATAGCTTTGCTATTTATATTTAATCCGTCATGATATGTGGACCCATACAATTATCAATGTACAATTAGCAGCATAAAGCCAACTATTGAGTTGATGGTATTTGCGTTATCAGATAGTTTGCGACTAACTGTTCACATAATAGTAGCTGACCATTTCCTCACAGACTCCGCCTTAAAATATGAGTGAAGAATGGCCCTGGGCACGGGACGATTCCTGGATAGCTCGGAGGTTAGAGCATCGGCATACTAACCAAAAGTCCTGAGTTCGATTCCTGTGTCCAAGTGTCATTTTTAAATTTAAAGAACTTGAGTATGAAATACTCTGAAAACAGCAACTAAGTTATATCATTATTAGAGGTTAGTAAAGATTGTTTGGATAAAACATTAAAAAACACAAAAACACAATTTATATACGAGCTTTCACTGCCACACAACAATTAATGGAACATCCAAAATCCACACAGCGCTCAGCCTTAATGTTCTATCTATATAATTTCTACTCCAGCGCTACTCAAATTAGTACTGAATATCTTGCCTAATCTAAACCTGTTCATAATAAAGAATTTCACCACTTTGCTAAAAAAAAAATTTTAGCTGCGTTTAGTTTAATATCCCTCCTCTTAAACTACTCCCATTCATTCTACAAGTGAGTTAGTGAATGAGTATTGTCAGTGTACCCCTTGACTCCCCGCTTAACCTATTCCCATCTATTCTGCACATGATTAGTGAAGGAGAATTGTCGGTGTACCCCCTGTCTCCCTTATTAAACTACTCTCATCCATCTTACAAGCGTGCTAGTGACTGAGAAATGTTGGTGTACCCCGGGCCAGTTTACTCTGCCTCTCCTCCAGGATCACAGGAATGTCGCTCCAGCGAGCAGTTAGATCCTGTAACTCGTTTCTCAGCCGTTCTATCTGAGCGTCAGAGGGGCCCGCCCGACGTATCAGGTCCTGGCCGGTCAGGTTCACATAGTCGAAGCTTCCCTGTTGCTCCTCAATGGCTGTCTGCAGCTCCTGGGAACAATGTGAACAAGAGGGTACTTTAGCAATTCATAAGGGTGTGCAAAGCTTCAAAAACTTAAGACCTCGCTTTGAATATTCATTCACCTCAACATCGATTCGACCCGCTTCGGTGGTTGCATTGTTTAACGCATTACTCTTGTAGTAGACTATGCAGACGCAGTGTTGAAAAAAAAAAATTATTTGAAAATAAAATTCTAAGTTCAACAATCACAAAGCTTTGCTATAAAAAATGAAAGTTAAAACACACATTAATACTTAGTTTATTAAATTCTTTGGTGTTATTTCCATCACATTAGTGTTAGTGTGAACAAATCTGAAATAATTATACTATGGTACATTTTGTGAGCTTAATTTATCATTTCAATATGAAATAGGGTGACCTGGCGGTCTAGGGGTAAGGTGTCAGATTTCTGTGCTGGCGGCCGGGGTTCAATCCTCGGTCCTGGCATAGATTTATCTGATTACCAAACCCTTCCTTCACCTCTGACAAGACATCTTGTGAATGTGGGGAATGCCAGGCCTCCACCGTGGTTCGGATTCCACGTTAAACTGTAAGTCCTCCATTTCATCTCACAATCACCCTACCATTACACATTAGCGTAAGTGCGTCTAACCCGAATGGGTAGTAAGACGCGGTGCTAATACTAATAATAATAATATGAAATATATTAATTACATTTGGAATATAACATTTTGTAAATTATATTTAGTACCTAAATTTATATAGTTATGCAAAATAATATTTAATCCAGCAATATTAACATTTTTTTTTAAATGTTCAAACTTCGACTCAGCTTCAGGGATAACTCATATTAATCGATTAGACCTCACTTCGAATTGAAAAAGTGGTTTTCGCATATTTTTAGCAATTCATCAGAGGGATTGGATTGTTAATGGGCGGTTTAGTTTAAAACAATTAGTACTCTAAGTGGGCTCTCAGAAATTGAGTAATTTTATAGGCGTGGCCCAAACTCTTTCTTTCAAATAAGTTCCAAATCACCCACTTTGGTGGAAGAATGGTCTGATGCTGGGGTCCTGGGTTCGACAACCTTTTTATATTGCAGACCCTATGATTTTTTTTTTCTTTCTTAATATTGAGCAAAAAACTCTACCAAGGATTAAGGGGGTGAGAATAACTTGCCAAGGTCAAGTATTTATAAGCATCTTTGTTTGTTAGTGGCCCAGACAATGAACCATAATTTTAAGAGGGTGTAAAACAAAGATGGATGATTTAAGGGATGATAAGCCTGGGGAAATAAAATTAGATATTTTCTGGAAATATTTTGCGGGATAGATAAAATAAGTCAGCAGGCTGGAGGTTGCAGACCCCTGATCTAAGGCGTCACTTTGTCAATAAATCCTGGTCGGGAGTACCAAGGGTCGTTTGAACCTTAAATGGTTTTTCACTCTCCATTCATGCAAATGCTTGTATACTTCCTTTAGATTCAACCTCCTTGATTTCTTGACACTTTGGGGTGGATTAGTTAATATATCCATGTTCAACCCAAACAAATAGTTGAGACATGGCGACAACAAAATCATAAGAAACTTTGAGTCTGTTTTATCCTCACCTGGAACTTCTGCAGCTGGTCCTTCATCGTGTCCGCGTCTGAGACCACGGCGTGTTCAGAGAGCAGTAGTCCCTCTACGCTGTGGACCCACTTCATGAGTGCCTCCATAGCCTCCAGGTACTTCTTGGGCGGAGTCCTATCCATAACGCTGCTCAGCTCCGTCTGTCTCTCGGCCAGTCTGTGGGAGGTCAACACGGTCAAATGGGGCTGACAGGGAAGGTTTAACATATAGGAGGCGAGAGTAGTAGAAAATTCTAGTCCGAGGCAAGTTTTAATAGGTGTTCAAAATAAACACTAAAATTGTTTCACAGCAAAAAAATTTTAAGTAACTGATAATTTACATTCTACCTCAAGAATTTTGAGTTCAATTAATTTGATTCAATTCGTTTGGATAATATTTTGTAGCAAACCAATTCCAAATAATGATTTTTTTCTAATTAAAAAAATTGGTGTTTACATATATATTAAATTGTGTTTGAAATCAAAATGTGTACAATTATAACTATTTTTAACAAAAAATATATATGATTCTAAGAAATGTAAATGCTTATGGTTTAAGAATGGTTATATCAATTTAATCTGAACGCCTCTAATCCAGTCTTCACACAAGTTTAACTGCAGTAAATCACACTACTGTTTCATAATTACTGTGATTGGAGATTGATTAATTAAATAGTTGAGTCCCTCGATATATCTAGTAATTTCCAAGACTTTACACCTTCTGTCTTCCTGTAAACGACCCCCACTCGATGAGAGTGTGGCTGTCAACCTCACGACCAATCGCCTGTTGAAACCTACCTTAGAATAATATCACCCCACCGCTCAATGAAACCGTTGCTGTCATCCCCAATAGCTTCATGACCAGAGGCCTGGTGAAACCTACCGTAACATAAGATCCCCCCACCGCTCGATGAAACCGTTGCTGTCAGACTCGATGGCGTCCGCGTCATGACCAGCCGCCTGGCTCCCCCTCAGCTCCTTGGCTCGTGCCCTCATCTTAGTGATCCTGTCCTCATGTGACTTCATGGACTTCAACTTCACCTGGTGGGGAAGAACAGAGACAGCAGGTTCACAACAATCACACAAGCTACAGCAGTGTGCGCGAAACCAAACAGGGTTTGATATGCATTTGGATTAAAGGTATGCAAAAGTCCACTTTTAAAGTTTGAAGCACCCTCATCAGTGGCTATTCTTGCGGTAGACTAAACTGCCGATGATAGAGAGCTCGAGGTTCGAATTTAAACTTGCAATGAAAAATATCATTTTAACATCATAATTCTTTAAAAATATAACTTTTCGGTTGTTTAAACTTGAAGACACTGTTTCACTACCCGAGTTATTGTTTAGGTAGCACAAAGCTGATGGAAAGTGTTGGGGGAGGGTTGAGCTTAAAACACTCACTCCACTCATTGAACTGGTGTTTTATTCAATATCTTTGTCTGCGGCAAGTAAAGGAAGACAGTCTTATGAGTTGTATTAATACGACAGGACAGTGAATTACACTCTGTGGCCATTTAGTAATTTTTTTCATTAATGCCTTTTTTGAGAGGGTATTTGAAACTAAAAATAAAATCTTTTCTACTCAGTTTAGTTTTTTGAATGCATGGCTAGTGTGGAAAGAGCAAAGACTCTAGAAAAGGATCTGGAAAAAATATTAATCAAAACAGTATACAGTAAACAACAGCATAGAACAAATTTTTTTTTTCAGATTTGAACTCTTATTTTGTTGCTAATCCCCTACTTTCAAATTTTAAAAAAAAAAATAGTTTTAGTGAACTTTAGACATAGTGAACCAAATATCTGAGTTCGTAAAAGTTCATTATAACCAGAGTTGTCTGTATTTCTAAATGGTATTCTTGTAAAAGACATAGTGGGGCCTTTTGTTAAGTGAAACACAGGACCTAAACAGATCTGGCAAAGGAAAAGTGTACTGTAATGGTCTAGTTGGCGAACCTGGTCACCTCCCACCACTTAAGGTACCCCTGCTCCCCCTCACCCGGCAATGCTCAAGCTGGTGGTTGCTTGGTTCCCCCCCACCACTTAAGGTACCCCTGCTCCCCCTCACCCTGCAATGCTCAAGCTGGTGGTTGACGGCGGCCGTATTGGCGACCTTGGCTCCCTCCCACCACTTGTGGTAGCCTTGATAGACCATCTCGAGACTGCTTAGCTCCCCGTACAAGATCTTCTTCTTGGAGAGGAAGTCCATGCGCTCCTTCTGTTCCTGCAGGAGTGTCAACACATTGTTCCAACGACGCTCCAGGTCGCTCACTTTCTGCTCCTCGTCCTGGACTGGTTCATTTTCTGGAGGAACACATGGGAGGGGGAATGATGAGAGGAGCAAAGTCAAAATGGCAACACTTTGAACCCAAACCAGCAAGTTTAATATTTACGTATTTTTACTTCGTATATTAATACACGTAAGGGCTAGAAGCATACTTTGTAGTAATTAAATAAATGTATTATGGACAGTTAGGTAAAGTTTAGATGAAGTGTACCCACATTTTCATGGAAGGAGTGTTGGAAACCATCTAGGGGAAAACATTTTAATATTGCCGAGTATATTTAGAGCCAAAGTAGACTTAATAGCCAATGTGTGTCTTTTTAAATTTTAGATTAATTTCAAGTATAATAGTTTTTTTTTTTTAAATTAGTTAAAATGAATACAAATTAAGTTATGGTAACTTAACAGGTAAACTTTGTTCCCTATTCCCCCTCCTTCATTAAACCTTGATCCTCCGTACTATCCTCAGTAGCCCCCTTGTATCCTCGTACCGTTCTTGATCTCCTGTATGAGTCTCCTCCCCAGTTCCACCGTCCTCTCCAGCTCGTTCTTGTGCGCTCCGATATCCACCTCGACATCCTCCAACATGACGAGCTGCTCGTCCACGCTCAGGTCCTCCTCACCGCTCCGCCATGTCCTCAGGGAGGACTCTGTGTGCTCCAGCCAACCCAACACCTGCGATGACGCAGACTCAAACTCCAGACGGGCCGCGCTCCCCAAGCGACGCTTCTTGGAGCCGCTTTGCATTGACACCTGGTAAGGTGACAAGTTCTGTCAAATGTATACATTTTATGTTTTTCTTACTACCTTTTTGGTTTATAAGTATATGTGCCAGTTACGCTAATGAGCTAGAGATAAGGAAGGTTAAAATTTAAAGATAGTGTACCGATATTTGCGTGAAGGGAGATTGGGAAACCATTTTATGAGTGGGGTTGGGGGGGACCCCAGTACATCCAACCGGGATTCTATCCTCGATCTTTCTGTCTGACATTCAAATCTTGATCTCTGTGTCATCAGCAGTCTAGTCTATTGTGAGGGTGACACCTTAGACCATGTAGCCAACGAAGCAGATATCGAGTTTGATGACTCATAGAAATAATCGTGTACGACTGGAGAGAGTCAACACCACCTCACCTCATGGCTGGATGTAGTCGTGACGGTCTCATGTCTCTCCCACTGTCCGTCAGAGGACGTAGCAGTTGTTGTCGTGCCGCCGGATGCAGGGGACAGACTGAACTCAAATCCAGAGTTTGAAATCTGTCGTAAAAAAAGAAATACATACAGAGAGAAATTAATTTTTGGTTATGTTTGACACTGAGTGGACAACACACTTCAGTTAAGACTCTTGATGAAGAGATGTTTGACATTTATGATTGTTTCCCTGTTAAGTTTATAATACTGGTTAAATATTTAGCAAGTATTATAGCATATTATAAGTAAATGTCTTACATTTGGAAGAAGGGAACAGGAAAGGTGTATAGAAACATAAAGAAGAAATAAACATAATATGGCTTTATATTATGGAAATATATTAGAGATGGAATCCTCAAAGCATCGTGAACACTCGAATCCTCAAGGCTTATTGGGAGTTAAATCCCAATATAATTTTAGGATGAACTCAACAACCAGACCCTATACCAGTAATTCGACACATAACTGAAAGAATGACTCGTAGTAAATGTTTTATTCTACGGAAGAAAAAAATTTGACAATCGGCTATATTTTATATTTTGTTCTATGTTTATCATTTTTCCCCCCAGATTCGAACTTGAATTATAAATAAGAATTTGTTGGATGGTGGATCTGACCAGTTTCTGAAAACTATATATTTATTATTTCAAATCTTGAATATGACATTCATTTGAATCCCTGAATCTCTAATATTCCCAAGGATTCGACGGATGGAGGACAATGACTCTTAACTGACTATATAGAATATCATATAATACAGAATTATAGTAAAATAAGTGAGTGTGGGGTTTTAATAAATTTGATGGGTGCCACTCCTGAGCATACCACTTAAGAGAATAAAAAACACTCTTTTTCCTGGTCTATCTCCAACTGTATCACGATAATTCTTTTCTCGAGACCCACTGGGTGTTTAGTTTGGGAAACCAACTCACCCCAATAACCATGTCAAAGAAATCAATCATGTAGGGAAACAATATATACAAAGTATAACACTTTCTGGAGCCTCGGGAGATGTGGTAAAACTAAATAATAACACAAATAAACTCTGTGAATATATATGCAAAATGTTGATGTATGATATTAGTTGGCTGGCGGCTGGGGTTCAATCCTCGGTCGCGGCAAAGATTTATCTGATTACCAAACCCTTCCTTCACCTCTGACAAGACATCTTGTGAATGTGGGGAATGCCAGGCCTCCACCGTGGTTCGGATTCCACGTTAAACTGTAAGTCCTCCATTTCATCTCACAATCACCCTACCATTACACATTAGCGTAAGTGCGTACAACCCGAACGGGTAGTAAGACACAGTGCTAATAATAATAGTAATAATAATAATAGTTGAATGATTTTTCAGATATCATCAAATGTTTCTTCAGTATAATGGAGAAAATAAGACTCAGGTAAGAAAAGTAAAACCACGTTCTAATCTTTACTTCATAAAATTTCTACAAACTAATTATATATAAGCTACATGTAATTCGAGGGCTTGGCCTCTTTTTTGCTCACTTAAGCAATTAATTAACAATTACTTAATGTTTAGGAGGACCAGTTGTTGTACCCCTTCCTATCCATTTTTAGAAACATAACAGATACCAAATTTTACTAAAACAATGTTCTAAATTACTTAGCTGGAACAATTTGAAAACTGTTAAATTTAGTAGCAGAAACATAAAAAATATTTTTTTGGGTAAAACTCCCAATAATTAATATTGCAAATAATCAACATTAACAACAATAAATAAACCACAAAATAAACAAAGAAATATAAATTTAATAGATTTAAAGCAAATAAATTACTCCAGTAAAAAAAACACGTGTTTATAGAATTAGAACACTAAAATGAAACACTTGATGTTCAAATTCACCGCTAGTAATATGATGTGCCTTGATAAACACGTCATAAACACAGGGCTTCTACCACTTAGTTCAAAAACCAGTCTCCATAATATAAACAGTATTGGTAAACGAATTGATATTCATTATAAATTAACATGGTACACTAGTTACTAAAATTGCCACTCTACAAAGAAAATATTACTTAACTAAATAAAATTGACAGTGGTTTCAAAGATAGGGGAATCCATGGGACCAAATATTATTATTATTATTATTATTATTATTATTATTATTATTTAGCACCGCGTCTTACTACCCGTTCGGGTTATACGCTTTAAGTACTAATTACACTAATGGATTAGGAATTGGGAAGGTTGAATTAGAGGAAGTGAACCCACATTTGCGTGGAGGGAGAGTGGAAAACCATTTAGGAAAAACCACCCCCAGTTCACCCGACCGAGTTTCGAAACTCGATCTCCCCGTCCTCAGCAGTCGAGCAGCTCAACACGACAAGAGCGTTAGCCAACTACGCCACCGAGGCGGGTGACCAAATATTAAAAATTAAAACTATAAGAATATAAAGAAATTATTTGAGTGAAAAACATGACAATAATATGTTGTATTTAAATATAAAATAAAAGGTACTATAAGTATTGTCACTGTAGATCGAGCGTACCCTCTGTCCTTGCACTTCCATGATCTGTACGAGGGCGTCCCAGCGGTCCTGCAGGAGCTCCAGTTTCTCCAGGATATCCACGCCACCAGTGGAGTCTACCAGCAGTCCCTGGGTCGATTCCTGGAGCTCCAGAAGTCTCCTCTGTTGCGCGTCCATCTCGTGCTTTAGTACCTAAACACACAGATAAGGACACACTCATTGCTGCCGGGTCTCAAGGTGCGCGGCGTCATCTGGCAGAACTTGGTTCGGTTCTTCAGGACTCCTAAAAGTGCTATTTAATTTGTCCATGGGTTCGCCTGTATTCAATATATTACATCGCATTGACTCCCCATTGAGTTAAGTTTTGTACCAAAAAAAAAGGGGTAAACGGCTAATGGTAATGAGGTAAGTCAAAATAGGTGAATACAAAGTGGTTCACTAAAAAATATATAACAGCTCTAAACCGCTAGTTGATCTACCTGAACTGTGGTTTGATCAGAATTCCTCAATATCTCACCCAAGATAATTGCAAGAAAAGAACATAAGAAGTGATAAATCACCGAGGTCGTTTACTTAGCATATTCTTGCACTAATATTAAACACCAAGCATATTTTTAACTCTCCAGCTTAAATTTTTCATCAAAAGATAAACATTTTAAACTGCTGAAAGTCTTAGACCTGCCTTGCACAAAATTCAAATGTCTCAAAATGTACTGTATCAGCGTTTTGTTTGCGGTGCCGCAGAGAAAACAAGGGTTCGTGTCGAAGAAAAGTGTCATCACCGACCTGCAACTTCCTGATCCTGTTCAGCACCTCCCCCATCTCCAGAGCCGGGTTGACCTCCCACTGTTTGAGCTGCGCCTCTCTCGAGTCCAACCATGCCCCTTGCCGCTGACACTCCTCTCGGACCTCGGTCCAGCGAGCGTTCAGCTCCCTCAGCTTGTTGTGGCGCTCCTCCGTCCATTGACAGATGTGCGCCCACCGCTCTCCCAGAGCTGTCAGCTGGTCCTCCATCTGGGAGTAGGCTGCCAAGAAACTACAACTGTTAGCCCCGCTGGGACCCAGAGATCACAGTAACACCACGTCTCACTACTAGTTTGGAGTCAGTACACACTTTACAGTGCTGCCACTGGACAAAGTAATAATGGCTGCCTCTTGAAGAAAATATATATTGCTCCCGCCCAATACCCCGAACTAGGTTTCATTTCATCAGGAGGAAGGGTGAAATATGCAGAGCAACTTCCTAAACGAGGAAACCAAAAAATGGGAGACAAGAAGCATTGATAAAGAATGATCGGACACTTAGATAAGAATTAATAATAATAATAATATTGTAATGTATTGATTTGGATTAATCTAAATTATGTAAAAAGTCATGGATGAAGGTAATTTTTCTTTAAAGTAATATAGGTAGAGTATCCTTTTAAGATTCATCCATGAACAAACACGCGTTTCTCAGAATGAGGTGAAAAGGACTACACCCCGAAAATATATTTTTTATACCTTCTTTCTTGTTAAAATATCAACTGCGTTGCTTCCTGTTAAAGGAAAAAGAGCACGCCATTTCTTTATACCAATAAGAAGCTAGCTCTCACAAAATGTGTCGCCAGGACTCTGTCTATTGGTTAGTTTTTACTTTGTTGACCAAGAGAGAAAATGCAAGGTGTATGTCATATATAGACCATGGTGCGTATGTTTATATTCAGTATTCAGTACAACACACATAGTAGCGCAGTATTCACAGTAGCAGCAGTAGCACAGTATATTCAGAACAATTTAGTATAACACAGTACAGAGCAGTACAGTATAGACAGTGACAGTATAGCAATATCATTTTGACGACGACGACGATGGGGAGGATGATCCCCGGGACCTTGCTCACAGTCCAACACATTATAATATATGTCTCTTCAATATCACAAGTGTGCAGTGATAACAAACATTTAACTGAAATATGTGCAAATAATTTACTGGTGTAATTAAAATAAACCGTGTGTGAAATAACAGCCAACAACATTTCTCTTTCTTTAATAATATTAATACCGATTTAATTAGTGCTCGAACACGGGGCTATAGACAGCTGATTAGACGGTATATTTTCCGTACAGTGGTGATAGGCGCTCGATCACGGAGCTTTATACAACCTATATAAAACATCACATCATCTTTTATCTGGGAATTAACCCGTTGTGTATCAATCGACACCCGAAGTAGGGTGATTGATCACACATATTATTATTATTGACGCCCAAAGCGTGGCGCATTTTATTACGTATTGTTACAATATTTAGCACCGCGTCTTACTACCCGTCCGGGTTATACGCTTTAAGTACTAATTACTCTAATGGATTAGGACTTGGGAAGGTTGAATTAGAGGAAGTGAACCCGCATTTGCGTGGAGGGAGAGTGGAAAACCATTTAGGAAAAACCACCCCTAGTTCACCCGACCGAGACTCGAACCTCGATCTTAGATAAGAACATTAAAAAGGAATAACATATGGGACAAACAGAGAAAATGAACACGGGTTTTTCTTAAAGAGAAACAGAAACAGAAAACATTAAGTGTTTTAAGAATAAAAGAGCTAGTATGATTCGATGTATGGATGTTGTTGACGCGAAGGAAGTATCCAAAGTTGGTGAGGATTGATTAAGTACGGAGTTGTTTTTGAGCTATATTCAGTTTCTTGCCTACCCCATAAGGGAACGGCGTGATTAGGTTGGAAGGAGAGTGGAAAACCATCTCGAAAAAACCACCCTAAGTACACCCAACAGAGCTTAAAGCCCCAATCTCCCAGTCATCGGTAGTTCATTTTGTTGCGAGAATGATGCCATAGACTATTCAACCACCTAACCGGATTCTACAGTCGGTGAATACAAAAAAAAAACTTATTTCTTAGTTAAAAAATGCTACAACACAAACAATCGTACACACTCTCTCGTAATTAGAGTCTATTAGAGCTTATGAAAAAATTTCTAAAAGATTAGACATTAGTAAATTACCCTCAAATATTTTTATATTTTTATAGAAAACAAATTCTTATAAATGATGTAAACTATTCCCCTAATGCAAATATTGTACAGAACCACTTTCAAAAAAAGAAAGGTGAATTTTTCAAAATTCTGTTTTCAATAAACTACCATTATTTTTAGGGTTAGAATCAATATCACAAATGGGCCTTGTTCTATAGCAACCCAACATCTAGACATCAAGTTTGAAAGAAATCCACCAAAGAGTTTCAATTGTACCCCCAGGTAGAGAGAGACACACAAAATTGTAAAAGAGAAACTTTTTTTTGGAGTTCAGGGGCAGATAGAATATCAAGACTTGTCATAATCTCACAGTGAAAAATGATAACGATTATTATACTTTATCTATATGTGATATTAAGAGTCTAATAATTTTCTGGAATTTATTTTCATGATCAGGAAACTCCCCTCTACCCCTCTCCCCACCTTGTAGTCAACGTTGTAGAGCACTTTTTTTTAGCACTGTGTCTTATTACCCCTTCGGGTTACACGCTTATGTGCGAATTATACTAATGGTTTAAGTGATTAGCAAGACTATATTTATAGAAAGTGTACCTACATTCGCATTGGAGAGTAGAAAAACTTTGGAAAAACCATCCTCAGTACACCAGACCGAGACTCGAACCTTAATCTCCCCGTCGTCAACAGTCTAGTCTATTGCGAGAGTTAGACCTTGCAGAGACTGAAGCAGGTTAGCACATTTTAAAGACGTTTTGTCCCCGCTATTTGAAAGCCCCGGAACTCACCACTCTCCGGGCTGTTCTCGTCCACCACCACCACCATGTTGGACAGAGCGTCCACCACCCTCTGCTGTCTCTCCAAGTCCTCCTGCAGCTGTCCGTGCTGTTCCATCTGGACCCTCAGTCTCTCCCAGTCGGGGCCCGGCTCAGACATCCGGGAGATGCGGTCCTCTGCGGCGGTGAGCCACGACCTCAGGCTGTCCAACTGTCGCTGCTGGAGCTCCATCAAAGTCTCGTGGATCCTACGGACATCGAACCCAGTGCCTTATAAACACCCCCTTTTTAAGAACAATAATAAACAATGTAAAGACAAGGTTCTAGTTTCTATGTCTTTTTTTGTTATATAAAATGCTCATAAGTACATAAACACTGTTTCCTTGGTTGTAGAAATGTATATTTTATAGGTCATTTTTGAAATTTTAAGCCATATTTTCTTGGTTTTCATCATTTTTACTTCAGTTTTGGGCATTTTTGCGTCATTTTATGAAATACATGTTGTATTATTATATTTTAGCATACTATTGATATTTAATAAATGCATAAATGCTCAAATATAAACGTTTTCAGCCCAAAGTTGTTTGAATTAGAGACTGCAACTAGTCTGGAGAGGGTTACATTGGGAGGGGATATTTATCATTTCTATAGAAGATATTTGCAAATCAATGTTATATTTATAATAAATGCCAGAGATTAGTTGTTAAAGGATTTCATTACATTTTATGATTGTTAAGTGCGTGTATGATTTATTCGTGTGCATTTATTACCAGTTGTTCATAAATTTAGCTCATTGTCTGTAAATAAGGAACAATTTTTCAGGTCATATTTAGGTTATTTTTGGAAAATTTTAAGGTCAAAGTCCGGGCTCTGATGATAAATAAGTGTTCCGATTTATCTGAAGAGACTAATCATGGATTCACCAATGGCCCAGCTAAGATGAAAGTAGATCACAAAGTCTAAAAAAGGATTTAACCTAAATATAGTCTGTTTAACATTTAAGCTCTGCAGCACCATTAAAACCAACTACCACCCACATGTCATTGCAACAAAAGAAGCTCAAGATAATTTTTAATCCACCAGAGAAGATTTCATCCTACAGCAACTAAGTTTGCACCACCGATGGATGCCAAATTCCTGTTCATTTCTAATGAAGAAGAAGCCGTATTGCATTGAGATGTTTTTAAATATGTGTTAGTGATTTTCATCTTAGTTTGTGACTTATTTTCTACAATTCTATAATATGATAAAGTTTATCATCATTGATATTATCAAGGAAATCTGGTCGACTGGTATTGTTAGGGAGAGCTGGTTAATTGAAATCGTCAGGGAGAGCTAGTCGGCCGGTATCGTCAAAGAGAGCTAGTCGGCCGGTATTGTCAGGGAGAGCTAGTCGTCCGGTATCGTCAGGGAGAGCTAGTCGGCCGGTATCGTCAGGGAGAGCTAGTCGGCCGGTATCGTCAGGGAGAGCTAGTCAGCTGGTATCGTCAAGGAGAGCTAGTCGGCCGGTATCGTCAGGGAGAGCTAGTCAGCTGGTATCGTCAGGGAAAGCTAGTCAGCTGGTATCGTCAGGGAAAGCTAGTCGGCCGGTATCGTCAGGGAGAGCTAGTCGTCCGGTATCATCAGGGAGAGCTAGTCGTCCAATATCGTCAGGGAGAGCTAGTCGTCCAATATCGTCAGGGAGAGCTAGTCGGCCGGTATCGTCAGGGAGAGCTAGTCGGCCGGTATCGTCAGGGAGGTATCGCATAACTCACTTGTTCTGTCGCTCCATTGACTTTACACGTAGGCTCTCCCACCGAGAGTTAAGGAGCCTCATTTGCACCCTGACCTCATCTTCTTCATCCCGAGACAAGCCCTCCTCTGACAGCATTCGGGCCCCCTCCTCGAGCACAGCCCCAACCCCCTCCTGGTGGCCAGCCAGTTCTAGGAGGAAACCCTGAGGACAGACACACGTCATATTATGACATGTCAGTTGTACTTACTGGCAGACTTGATGTGTAGCAAGGCTCGCTGTGGGATCTAATCCACTGTTTCGAGTAGATTCATTAACAGGACATCACTAATCCTGAACTTAGAGATTGTTTTGAGAATTTAAACTCACATTTTTATTTTTGTTTTTATAGTTATTTTCATGAAAAGGTAATAAAATGAAGTATCTAAGTTCTTACCTTAACACCCACCTCGGTGGCGTAGTTGGCTAACGCGCTTGTCGTGTTGAGCTCGACTGCCGGGGACGGGGAGATCGAGGTTCGAATCTCGGTCAGGTGAACTGGGGGTGGTTTTTCCTGAATGGTTTTCCACTCTCCCTCCACGCAAATGTGGGTTCACTTCCTCTGATTAAACCTTCCTAATTCCTAATCCATTAGTGTAATTAGTACTTAAAACGTATAGCCCGAACGGGTAGTAAGACGCGGTGCTAAATATTATTATTATTATATCTTACCTTAACCAATAATATCAACTACCAAAGTTTATTGTTCCTCAGTAATACCAATTAGAGCTAATTGTCTCCCTGGTAGTAAAACTAATACAACTCATTCCCCAAGTGATACCCACTTAGCCTCATCGTTCCTCCAATAATAACCACTAGCGCTAATCTCTCCCCCAGTGATACCAACTAAAGCACCTCATGATAGTGGAACTGTTCCTTGACGATCTCAAGGCTGCCCTCGACGTCCATAGTGTTGCTCAACTTGTCCTCCGCCTCCAGAAGCCAAGTTAGTACCTCCTCCAGGGCCACCTGGTAGCCTCCCAGCTCTACAGACACGTTGGTGGCAAGACTGATGGGGCGAGACACCGGGACACTCAGTGTACCCCCCTGGGGACAGTAACACCCAATGATACACAGCGCGCTAATATAAATGCTTGATTATATCTATAGTGGAATAGCCATGAAAAGAACCTTTAGAATCTTATCAACAATAAATGCAGAATAGCCAACATAGAAAAAAAAAGGCATTTAGAGTTATTCCTAACACTTTCCAAACTAACCACTTCGATAGATGAAGGGTCAAAGGTGTCACTCTTACAGTAGAATAGACCACCAATGACGGGGAGATAAAGGTTCGAATCTCGGTCGCGTGTACCAAGGGTGGGTTTTTTCCTAAATAGTTTTCCATTCTCCCTACGCACAAATGCGGGTACACTTCTTATAAATATAGCCTCCAGTCCCTAAAAACCATTACCGTAACATAAAATTCAAATTAGTAGTAAGGTTCGATGCTATAAAAAAAACTATCCAAATTGAGGCAATGTATCAAAGACAATAGCTGTTCTAAACATGGTTTGTCATATGAACACATGAAAGTATATATGATTATGATTCATCCTACAAAGATCCAACTATTTGGGAAGCAGGTTGTAATAACATTTATTGTATTGAAATAAATAAGTGCACTGAACTGTAATATTATTACAAATACAGTAAAAGTCTGATATAGCGCAATCCAATATACTACGGTTTCAGATATAGCGTGTTTAAGAGTATGTCTCCTGAAGGAAATTTTTAAAAAAAAATCATTATAACTGTTCAGTATTAGTGAAATACTTCTCATACAGATGAAGTAAATAGAGCAATCCTGCATTATTTTTTTCAAACAAATAGGGCTAAATCAGATTAAATGATCAAAGACAGTGTAATTAGTGTGTCTCATGCGAGTAACGTGTTTGACTAGTTAGTTTTTTTTAAATTTTTATTTCTATGTTTGATGACTTTACATTACATAACGTTTTAGCCTTTCTCCCCGTCTTCCTGCCCCGTCATTTGTCACTCTACGGGTCACCTTCCAATACAACCAGTTAAACTATAACGTTTGTCCTCCCAGCAATCACGCTACCTCAGGTTTCTATTGTTATAATGATATGGTTTTTGTTGTGATATTTGCTCAGCAATTGGGCATCAATTATAATGATATTGATTGAATTTTAAATGATGTCGTCGCAGATGTGGACCCGTGTATGCTTTAAGGTGAGCAGTAAGTATCAGGTTTTACGATGACCACGATGCGTGCGTGTCTTACTGCGCACGTGTACACAGTTATGCGATCTGATTTTATGTAATTGATTGAAATCAGATAAAACTTGTTGTTGTACACAATTTATTGATTTAATTATACTTTCACTATTGACACCGATACAGTTTTTATGTGATATTACTATTTTTCTGTGTTAATATAACTATTTTCTGTATTTTGAGTAAGGTTTTCTGTAATCTGAGTACTGTGTACTGTCTATTGTGTCACTGTCTGGATTCATACGCACAAGCAGCTTATATATGACCTACCCCTTGTTTCTTGGACCCCTTGTCACCGTTGTTAGAACTAACTAATAGAACTCCTGGTAACATGATGTTGTGAAGGCTAGTTTCCTATTGGGTAAAGACAAGATGCAGCATGTCACATTATTTTTCTAAGACAACAGAGATGATTTTTTAAAGAAAGAAAAAGAGTTTTAAAGCGCAATATGTTGAAATTATTTCTGAAAATGTGTGACTCTCCATGGATGAAGTATCAAAAGCATATTTTACATACAGTACTTTAAAGAAAATTACACTTCATCCATGACTTTTTGAATATATGAGAGAGGTCCAAAACAGTATTATGACAATGTACTTTGCTACTATAGTCACCAACAAGGAAACAAACAAATTACTCTAGACTAGTAATTATTCACGACCCCCTAGTTTTTACTAACTTATTAATCATTAAGATTTATTCTAAAGTAATGGCTTATTTACTGATTATAATAACAAACAAATAAAAAAAAACTAAACTAACTTACCTAAATGTATTTAATGGGACCTCTGCTGTTGAACAATCTCCACTAATTTGTCTATTATTGTTTCGATTGAATTACTTAATGCTATCCGCATGCAGGAGTCGATTTCGCTGCTTCAGAGAAATAAAGGGCAACAAATTTTTAATGGCAATTGTAAACAGATGAGGATTATTTGTACTATCCGTGATATCTATTATCCGTGCTTCCCCTTCCCTCCATTAGCCCAGAAAGTCGAGAATCTATTGTACTTACATTCGTACGATCATCAAATTCTTTCCTCCAAAATGTAAAATTTAAGATAATTGACTTCAGTAAAAAGCAAATAACATTTTTAATTACTTTTTCGAGGCTNCCCCCCCCCCCTGGTTAAGAATCACTGCTCTTGACCTTGAGTCAATCTCTGAGAACTCCGTACCAACCTCTGCCATGGGCGACGATACAGAGCTAGTGTCGGAGTGGACGGACATGTCCAAGTTTCCGAGGTCCATCTCGGAGTGAGGCAGTGATTGAAACAGACACATCACATACATCATGACGGACTTCTTGTCTGGCACAGACGTGTTCACATCTGTAGGAAATCAACGATGAATGCCAGAGATCATTAAGAAACGTTTTAAAAAATATGAAACTTCTAATTTTATAAAGAATCTAAGAATAGCCAATGTTTAATAAAGGGCATAATGAGGTAAGTTAATATCGTTAAGTCAAAATTTGTATTTACACTAGTACCAGTGAATGATATTGATTTTTTTTTTCACGTGAACTCACAAAAGCATTCTGGTGACATATGCTAATTTGAGCGATAAGAATCTCACAGGACATTAAAAAGGAACTTTCAGGGATCAAACATAAGATGTGCAGATTAAGAAAGAAAAGAAAAGTTATAGAAATTTTATATTAAAATAATAATGAAAAAAATAAAATGTTAAGGGTTAATACAGCAATTTAATAGCTCATTAAAATAAATTAAAATTAAATAAGTTCAATAAATGAAGGTTAATAATGCACCCCTACCCTTGCGGGGGCTTCCTTCTCACCTTCAGGGTCGAGCAGTCTTTCTATCCCCAAATGCTCCTGGGCCACCCTGAACGCATGCTCCAGCCGAGCGTTGGGGTGTTTCCTCGACACGTTCATAAAGTCGAACATCTGCGGCTGCCAGTGGTGGACCAGGGCGTTGAACGCCAGCCCGTCCGACCAGGAGGTTGTGAAGTTCTTCACATCCACACCCGGGTAGTCCTGAACGCACAAGATGCACGGGTTACATCAGCAGAGAATAATTACAAACTGAATTAAACTAGGACCGTAACTTGGAACCCTGCCCTTCATAGACCTTGTTTGTGATAGATAGAGCCAGGGTCCTTTGAGAGCTCTAAATTAACAGCCCTGACCTCTTAGCTGCATGGTTGACCTACAGTATGTCAATTTTTAATATAAACTCACCAAGAACCTCGGTCTTTAAAAACCAATCAAGTATTTAATTATGTTGTGTGATTTAGAATGTATTATAGTAAGATTCTGACTGTGTGATGTAGTGTGTATTATAGTAAGATTCTGACTGTGTGATGTAGTGTGTATTAAAGTAAGATTCTGACTGTGTGATGTAGCGTGTATTATAGTAAGATTCTGACTGTGTGATGTAGTGTGTATTAAAGTAAGAGTCTGGTAGGAACTAATTGTATAAAATACAAACAAATTAATTTACCGTCAATATCCTGTCATTTATAAAAACTTGTAGCGCTCACCTTTGTGTTTTGACGACACCACGCCAACAGAGTCTTCTCTAGATTGGTTTGTTGGAGGTCTGACATCAGATCCTTGAGATGGTAATGAACCTGGGATAACACCGCCAACATTATTAGATAAAACACAACTCTTAGTCAAAAATGAGCTTTATTATTTTACAATATATATATAAAACATACTCTTTTAATAGAGCATGTTACCTTTGGGTATAGCTCATTCGCCCACTTAAAAAGTTCCATTAGAAAAGTTTGAGGAATCTTGTGCTTAGTTGTTGTTTTTTATTAAAAATGTACATTTTGTCCCAAAAGTTACTGTGAAGTAAAGGTGCAGTAAAGGGACAAGTACCTCGTTGCAGTTCTTCCTATAACAATTATTAGCACCGCGTCTTACTACACGTTCGGGTTATACGCACTTACGCTAATGTGTAATGGTAGGGTGATTGTGAGATGAAATGGAGGACCTACAGTTTAACGTGGAATCCGAACCATGGCGGAGGCCTGGCATTCCCCACATTCACAAGATGTCTTGTCAGAGGTGAAGGAAGAGTTTGGTAATCAGATAAATCTGTGTCGGGACCGAGGATTGAAACCCGGACCACCCAGCACAGAAGTCCGACACCTCACCCCTAGACCGCCAGGTCTCCTCTTCCTATAACAGATGTTGGCAATGTCCTCGACGATCCTGAAGACATGTTTGGACACGCCTCTTATATCAAATCATGAGGTGTGTACATACATGTCTTGAACCCCGTGAGGGGTACGTTTCCAACTTCTGTTCTAAACTGCAACAAGGTACGTGTTCTTTCATTGCACAGTAACTTTTGGGACAATATATAATGAACATTTATTTTATTTACTGAATGAATTAACTAAATCCCATGAGTCAAATATTCATTTCAGGAAATGACTGTACAATGAAACAACATAAAATACAGGTAATGTTCACTATTCTTTATTTAGAGATGTGTCTAATTCACTAGTTTTATGGATACAAATTTAGGAGAACATAACGGACATTTAAGAAACCAAATTTTAACATTTTTTTTTCTTATATAAACTATTCATAATAAGATTAATACATTCCGCTAAGTATTAAATTAATGGTCTGGGGTCTGGTTGTTTAAGTTTGCCCTATGATCTTATATGTTGGGGCTTAGCAACCAATACGCAGTAATAGAGCTCTGAAACAAATGCCAAATAAAAATTTTGAGAGAGACACTCCCACCCCCCCAATAAATTTTCAAATCCTTAAATATACTTAAACACTCAAGGGATTTGAGGGTTCCATCCCAAGATTTACTTAAATTTTTCCCCCCTTTACCTCCGTAATATAAGAATAAATATCCCTTCTTGTGTTCTGAATACTGGAGCCAACTTTATGTTCCCAGTGGAACTTGCGATAAGTATTCAAGAGGGGGTAGAGGGAGGAAATGTTCCAAAAAACTTGACCAGAACATTCAAACACTATTTCTAACATGCAAAAAACCTTATTTACAAAAAAAACAACCTTTTGAGCTGCAGATACTTTCAGAATAAAATATTTACACCTGAGGAAGTAATCGCACTCTGGACCTACTACTCGCTGAAACAGCATCAATACCTCAGCTCATTGTGAGTACAACAATATTTCTAACCTTAGTATCCTGGGTTCACAACCCTTACCAGGGTTTATTCTTGGCTATGTTGGGGGGAGTACTTTCAAATACTGGTCAGCCCCCTTAGTGGCGAGGGCCAAGCCCTAGCCTTTATGTGGTAAAATTCGCAGGCAAGGTACCCATGAGGGATTTAGGGTTCACTGAAAGGGTTTTATCAGGCGCTAGCAACCCCCACGTGAGGTAGCCGCCCAAAAACAACAACAATAATTGTTTGGATCGATACTGTTTTCAGGCTTTTAAAATCGTTTGGGTTACTAGTACCTTGGACCTCCTCATTATAGTGGACTCTAAACCCTTATGGGGCCCTCCCTGCCTTGAGGGCCTCAACCCGGGCAGAGCTCCACCTGCCTGAGAAGTGTGGTCTCTCACCTGCCAGTGAAGGATGATGCTCCAGACCAGACCTAGGGTGAGTTTGGGGTTACCGTCGACTATGTCATTATTACTTATGTTGACCAGCTTCACCGGCAAGGTGTGGGACGACCAGGAGAAGACGGCCAACAAGAAGCAGTCATGAGGAGACAACGGCAAGGGGAGCAGAAGGTAGGAGGAGGTGGACAACACAAGAAATATATTAACAACTCTTTATCAGGAGAGAATAAATAACTATAACCATTTACATCCTCAACTATCTATCCTCAGAATATTTGAGAGTAATGGTTTATGATTATATATAAGTGCTTGCTGGTACGGGACAATTAATTACAAGCTTAAAAGCACTTTGAAATATAGTTTGTTTTGGTTCGGCTATCTTCGTTTGGAGGAGCAAAATAGTGTATATCTATAATCAATGAGCAGGCCTGCTTTATTTTAATATAAAAGGAATATAAAATATTTACACTAAACTGCTGCAGTTATCTAAGAAATGTATGCTAAAAAAAAACTAACATACAATTTGGTTTGATTGTCTTGTAAAATGCAACTTTAAAACTTAAATGCTATATAAATATATCAAATTCTTTTACACACGCCTTTCCTAAACTGTGGTATGTGTACCCTCGGAGGTACGCGAAGGTGGAGGTACACGATATACCACTGATTTTCACTAATCATCAGGGCCTGGATTTTGATGACATAAAAATAATTTTAAAAAATTAACTACAAAATGACCTAAAGATATGAACAAAAACTCGTTATAAATGCACACGACACAATCAAACACACACTTTACAAATATAAAATACGATGAAAAACCTTTAACAACTAAATTCTTTCATTCTGATCAATATAATATTGATTTACAAATATCTTCTTCACGAGTGAAAGGTCCCCCCTCCCAACGCAACCCTCTCAAGCCTAGTTGTGGTGTCTCAACAGGAATGTGTATTTTACAACCAAACAAGCAAAGAGGATACAAAGTAATTTATCATTTAGACAGTTGTGGCATTGAAAAAAATGTATGTTTGCATATCTAAGCATTAAGTAATAAAATATCAATAGTATTTAAAAATATATATCCAAAGTGAATGCATTAAAATGAACCAAAAAATGCCTTTGAAAGACCCATAAATGACTAAAACTGACTCACAAATGATCCAATCATAGAAAATATGACCTTAAATTCCATAGACAATAAATAACATAAGATATTCATGTTTTAGAACAAGGGGGTCATGAACCGAGTTTATGTACAGTACTTATGAACATTGTATGTGGCCGGAAAAAAATTACATCAAAATTCGGGCCATGGTTATCATAAAATCTATTGGCCGGAAAATAAAAATTACTTCAAAATCCGGGCCCTGGTTATCAAAAAATCTATTGGCCAAAAAAAAATTACATCAAAATCCAGGTCATGGTTATCATAAAATCTATTGGCCAAAAAAAAAAATTACTTCAAAATCCGGGCCCTGGTTATCATAAAATCTATTATTTTTTTATAATAGTAAGGCCGTTAAATTTTAGAAGATTTTGACCAGATATTTTGAACTGTTATAGTAATTATTTTAGTACTTTATTTCTCTTTTTTAATGAATTTGTTTAACTTACCACCCCTAGAGCTTTAATACAATTTGGAACGACCATTTGTACTTAACAAGATATCAGGTATTAATTTTATTTTTATCCAGGGGAAGTGGGGGAGTGCCCCGAAAGGCACTAACGAAAGTTTGTAAAATATGGTTTTAGTGGCATAGATAAACTATTGTTTGTTAAAGAGAAACTCCTGCATATTATGTATGTAGCCTAAACATGGAGGATTGAGTTTCCCTAGAGGAAAGTTTCCTACAGAGTTTTAAATCTGTTATATAGCTTACTAGACCTGGACTGTCTCAAATAAATATGTCAATAGTTATGTAAACTGATGCGAACAACTTAACTTACATTGTTTTGTTCCAGAATCTGAAGAGCTTTGTTGACATTATTCAGGTGATGAACTCTCATTCGACCTTTCTCTCTTTTCTGTAACACAACATTCCTGAGATGAGGGTCATATGTGTGAGTGAGACACAGTGAGTGGTATGATCACATGTGTGTGAGCGACATAGTGGCTGAGTGGTATGATCACATGTGTGTGAGTGGCATAGTGGCCGAGTGGTATGATCACATGTGTGTAAGCAACATAGTGGCTGAGTGGTATGATCACATGTGTGTGAGCGACATAGTGGCCGAGTGGTATGATCACATGTGTGTGAGCGATATAGTGGCTGAGTGGTATGATCACATGTGTGTGAGTGAGATACAGTGAGTGGTATGATCACATGTGTATGAATGACAGTTGCTGAGTGGTATGATCACATGTGTGTGAGCGACATAATGGCCGAGTGGCATGATCACATGTGTGTGTGTGAGCGACTTAGTGGCTGAGTGGTATGATCACATGTGTGTGAGCAACATAGTGGCCGAGTGGTATGATCACATGTGTATGAGTGACATAGTAGCCGAGTGGTATGATCACATGTGTATGAGTGACATAGTAGCCGAGTGGTATGATCACATGTGTATGAATGACAGTTGCTGAGTGGTATGATCACATGTTTATGAGCGACATAGTGGCTGAGTGGTATGACCACATGTGTGTGAGCGACATAGTAGCTGAGTGGTATGATCACATGTGTATGAGCGACATAGTGGTTGAGTGGTATGATCACATGTGTATGAGTGACATAGTTGCTGAGTGGTATGATCACATGTGTATGAGCCACATAGTGGCTGAGTGGTATGATCACATGTGTATGAGTGACATAGTGGCTGAGTGGTATGATCACATGTGTATGAGCGACATAGTG
>CABFVX010001270.1:163410-173745 GCA_902151425.1 Timema shepardi | reverse complement strand
CCCCCCCCCCCGCATATGTAGGTACATTACCTCTAAATGCTACCTTTATTATACCCACGCCATTTGTGTAGTTAAATCTGGATAGCCTGGATGGGTAATAAGGTGCAATGAAAAGAAAAAAAATTAAAATACCAGTTAGTGTTATTTAGTGATATAATAGACTATATAATAATATTTAGCTCCAAGCATATCAACTGCTAAGATCTTAGCGCAGGGTAGTTATATCGGAAGTGCACTCAGATTAGCATGCAGGGGATGTGTTTTTTTTTTTAATCACAAAACCACACTGGGTAAATTATTCGCTGCTCCCCCGTCTAAGATTCCCCTCGCAGTCAATTTATTATATTGTGAAACTAGCGCCTTGTACCACGTGACCACTGATGTGTGTCTAAGTAATAATCAAGTCATTCATTAAATGGTGCGTTTTAAATTCACACTAAAACAATATTTTTTTATCAAAAATATGTTTAAGGATGTTAAATAAAGGCAGTAGATAAATACAAATGAGTAAATATTTAATAATCAGTTAAACTTTAGTTAAATAAAATATTAAAGGTTTTTTTTGTGAATCTCATCTTAATATATAGGTTTGTGTTGTAAGCATCTAACCACACAAATGGGATAAGGAGGGTGAAATTTACAGGGAATCTATCCACATTCGCTTGCAGGTGGAGTAGGAAACCATTTAGGAAAAGATAACTCACATTATACATCCATCCGGGAATAGAACCCTCACCTCCATGTCACCAACAAACTAGAATAGACGAGCTCGATTTTAGACTGAAATGGTATTAACTAATATTGGTTTCTTTCTCTCCTTCTCTCTTCCTCTTTCTCCATCACTCTCTTAGCCACTTTCCCTTCCCATCTTCCTATTTCTTCCATTTCTTAACCTCGCTATCTCTCTCTCCCTCTCTTCACCCCCTCTCACTCACCATCTCTATTTCCCTCCCTCTCCCATCCACTTTATCGCTCTCTCACTATCCCAACCCATAACACTCCTATATTTTTTCCCTCACCCTTTTCTTTGTCTCTTTTCTTTCCTCCTATGCTCTTTCTTTCCTTTCTCCCTCTCTCTTCGTATTCATCTAATAATATATTTCATATTCTCTCTTCCTCTTTATCCAACACTCCTCCCATCTTTTCTTTCCATCTTCCTATTTCCCTCCATTCCATAACCTCTCTCTCCCTCTCTCACACCCTCTTACCTCCTATCTCACTCCATCTCTCTTTCACTCTTACAATCCCTAACCCCCTTCTCTAAGTCTATCCCTCACCCTCTTTCTCTTTATATCTTTTTCCTCCCTCTCTTTCCTCTCACCCTATCTCTTCCGATTCCTCCGCCACTCCTTCTCCCACTATATCTCTTATTATTTACCCGCCTCGGTGGCGTAGTTGGCTAACGCACTTGTCGTGTTGAGCTCGACTGCTGAGGACGGGGAGATCGAGGTTCGAATCTCGGTCGGGTGAATTGGGGGTGTTTTTTTCCTAAATGGTTTTCCACTCTCCCTCCACGCAAATGCGGGTTCACTTCCTCTAATTCAACCTTTCCTATTCCTAATCCATTAGCGTAATTAGCACTTAAAGCGTACAACCCGAATGGATAGTAAGACGCGGTGCTAAATATTATTATTATTCTTTCTCCACACACATTCATTCTCTCAATCTCTACCTTTCTTTTTATTTCCCTCGTGTTCTCCCTTTTCCCCAAAAATGGGTGTACACTTCTTCTAAATTCTATCTTATTCATTCCTACCCACAAGTATAAATAAGTGGGTAGTTCGGATTGATAGTAAATAACTTAGCACGCCAATTATATTTAAAGTGTTTAGGAAAATGGTCAAGTTCTTAAACATAATCCTAGAATAATATTAATTAAGTTTGTAACTCAAGTTTCTAGAAGTTAAGTAACATAACACAAATAAATAAATGAAAGTTTGAAGTTAAATTGAAAAAAAAATAACACATTGTAAATTACAAAATACTAAAGATTATACGAGAGAAAAAAATGTTAAGAATGAGAAACAAAGAGAGGATAAATTAATGGGGCGTATTAGGGTTTTGTAGGGAGAGGGGAAGTAAATGAAAAGCCCAAAAGAAAGGAAGATATTTCTAAATTGGATGAGTTTAGTAAAGCAGGAAGAGTCGAGTCCTGGGAGAGCTAAATCAATTTTTACAGGGAGTTCTCAATTCCGACCGGGGGACTCTCCGACAAACTCGGTTTTGAGTAGAGCTTGTCAAGACAGGGGTGAAGTATGAGAGGGTGGGGAAGTATCTCGAGCTCTGGGGTTCAAAGTCTAACACATCATCCTCAAGGAAGAAATACACTAGCTTCGTGATAAAAAAAAAACCAACAGTGGTGGCTCGTGTATAGACACTGCGGAGCTGCAGCACCCCCTATCGATAACATTTAATATAATTAGTCCTTTTTCCTTTAGGTCTGTATTTATGTTTTAGTACAATATATATTCCTTAAGCTTAATGTCAGACTTCAGTAGCCATGCCCCAGTTTATGAAAAAGATACAAAAAAAATTGTATGGAACTGTATGCTTCCCAATGCTAGCGACGTGATGTTTGACTGTTTAGGAGGGGGGGAGGAAGGCAGGACTGCTAGGTAGAGAGAGCACTGTTGCTCTCGCAGTGCCGCCTATAGCGCTATGGTGGAAGGAAGTATTTTTTTTACTCAGCGTGTGTTGTGCTTAAAAACCATGTATCATATTCTTGAATGTGATAAAGTGTATAAGAGTGTAGAATTAGATTATTATTCTGCTTCCAGCTATTATATTTGAGTCATTTTTTTTTTCAGTTCTTTTAGTTAACAGAAAGACTAAATGCGTTTGCAGTACTTTCAATGAAGAAAAATTTCCTTAGTTAGCATCCATAGATCCAGGAGAAAATTATTGAACTTTATGCGCAAATTAAAACAAGAAGAATGGATTTAATTTTTAAGTGAATAGATCAAGCTTTAACTGTAACAATTTAAATTAAAGTAAGTAAAAGAGTGGGGGTTTTTTTGTTAAGATTTTATCAAGTTCCTGAATAAATTTTCTTTTTATACATGCTTTTTACACAATTTTAAAACAAAGGCTAAAGATTTTCTGGACCAGCACCCCCACTAATTTTAGCTACGAGCCGCCACTGTCCATAAGACATGGTGTTATTTACGAAAAGCAAATAGTTGTAAATCAATGTTATGTCTAGCAGAACGTAAGAATTTATTTGCTTAAGGTTTTTCATCGCATGAATACGTTTTAGTTTACATTAGAGTAAAATGCGTGTTTGATTTACTAGTGTGCCTTTATTACGAATTTTTGTTCATAGTTTTGGTATATTTTTTGAAAATTTTAAGTAATTTTTTGTAATTTTTAGGTCATTCTTTGATTATTTTAAGGTCATTAAATCCGGGCCTTTTTTATAAATGTAAAATTACTGGTATTAGAACTAATCTGCACTCTTAAGGTTGTGATAAAAACTTTTTAGCCCTAATTAATAAAATATTGATTAAATATACACATTTATTCGGAAAATACAGCTAGTCCAATTCACATAGGGAAGAAAATGTATACAGTTAGTAAAATAATCCAAACAATATCACATTTTAAACAATATTCTAAATAAATATTTAGATAAGGAGCGTTACATTGACAACTCATAATGAGTTCAAAAAGATTGAACAAATAAAGAAAAGATTGAATGGATTTAAAAACTTAAGAATTTAAAATATAGAATGTTTAGTAAAAAAACTAGAACTAAAACTTAAACTTAAAAACTGAAGAATATAGAATGTTTAGTAAAAACATTCTATATTTTTAATTCTTAAGTTTTTAAAGTTATTCAATCCGTTCTATATCCATCCATTTTTTTAACTTAGTATAAATTGTGTATTTATTATGGTTTTATTAATTTGTATTACAATTAATTGTAATACATTAGTTTAGACTAATTCTATTATTAATCTTAACAGTTCTTGAATATTATTTGCCATGAGTAACAAAGAATTTGACCAGGACTTTTTATCTTCATTTAAAAAAATCTTTTCATACGCCACTACGGTCATGACCTCTGCACTTGATCTGGATTGAACCCTGGTCCACTGCGTTGGAGCGGAGCAGAGAGTATAAATTCTCCTGCACTTAACACCACCGGTTAACCGGAAAGGTTGATGGCATATCGTTTTCACCCGCTATCCATGCATGATCAACGTAATTGAACGCTTTTGTTCTTTTAAATTCCTGTGAAAAGTCGAGGTTAATACTGACGGTGGATGAATTAAGTGCATTGTGCGTTCATATTTGAAAGATAAAGGTAAAAAGGGGAGAAAGTCCTATTTGAAACTAAATTTAGCTAAGGCTGCCATCTGTTAGTAAATCATAAGGTTTTCTAATGCACTCAATATTATGGTTAAAAGAGGTCTCTGTTATAGTTTTAATTAATTTAAAAAAAGTGTTTGCTAATGTTCTTGTGGGGTTTGAGATATATAAGTTGTTGTTCTGGAAAATGTGTGTAATGTGACTTCCTCCCTTTTTTCCTTGTATCCATGATTTGCAAATAGATTGATGTGAAAATATGAGAAAAGGTCACCAATAACTGAACCTAGAATTAGCATGTAAATTGAATAAATAATTCTTACGATTAACACGCGTATCGCTGCGCAACAATGGGGCTGGGGAAGCTTTGAAAATTTTGGCTTTCTGCTAACCCACATCGGTGGATTCGTGGACTAAATGGCAGGTTCATTTAATTTGACTCATGTGATGGGGAGGTTGGAGGGTTCAAATCCCTGCCTGGTATAAAAAGGTTATGTTTTTTTCCTAAATGGTTTACCACTCTGCCTCCACGTTAATTCGGGTACATTTCCTCTAATCTTTACCATCCTCGTCCCTACAATATTATCTTAGCTAAAATGTGTATAACCTCAGTTGGGTAAAAAGACGCGATGGAAGGGAACAAAATCTCGCTTCGTAAAAGAAATTCAGCTTCGCCAAATATAAAGTTGTGCCAACATAATAGGCCTAAATAAATAACTATAATACCACCCGCTCCAATAGCCGCTTAGTCTAAGCTATAGTGTCATTCTCGCAATAGACTAGATTGCTGAAGGGGGAGAGATCTGAGGTCCGAATCCCGGTCGGGTGTACTTAAGGTATGATTTCCTACATTGTTTCCACTCTCCCTCCACGGGAATGTGGGTACACTACCACTCAATAGAACCTTCCTCATTCTTAACACATTACAATTATTTGTACATACAGTAGCGCCATGGCTTCTTTGGTGCTGACTGACAGCTCACAGTGAACATTTAGGTATATACCTAAATTTTGACTGTCAGAAGTGACAGCTGCTAAACACATGTTTTTGCAGATTATTTGGTTCATGGTAGGAATACACAATTTGGTCTGGTAACTTTTCAAAGCGGTCTGCTGTTAGTTGTTTGCTGTCAGTCAGAACCAAAGAAGCCATGGGGCTACTGTACACGCGTAACTCTGACTGGAAGTAAGACGCGGCGCTTAAAAAGTAAATACACATATATTTTTAAGTTATTTGCTTGTAAGTAGATTACTACTAATTTTCAAACAGTGCCGTATAGTGGAGGGTTTGTAAGGGTAAGCAGAGCCTGTTAAAACTATACGCATGATAGATTCTCACCCAGTCGCTCCCCATTTGACCAATCATATACACCGCATGTACTACGTACCTCACATGGGAGATAGAATTCTGTTGAAACCTTACAATGGAGTGTTTTATAGAGATATCAGAACACATTACTGCTACAGTTTGAACTAACTTTGCTTACCCTGGCAACACTCGCCAACACGCCACTGCTTTCAAGGTATCTGTAGCAGTTGACTGCAGTAGCACTTGACTGTAAGCCAAAAATAGTTGCCCTCGACGCGCATGGACTAGGAATAAAATTGAGCAGGGATTGGTAACTAGTCGATCGTGATCGACCGGTCGATCACGTGAAAATGGCACAACGTAAAAGTTTTTTCTTTCTTTCTTCTAGATCTGTAAATATTTAAATGTAATTTCAAATAACATTAATGACCAAAATAACCTTGATCTGTGATAACCAATAATGTTGTAAGAAAATTAAAAATGTACATTTCACTTATTCTATATTTTTTCTATAATAGTGGGGACACAATTATTTGAGGAAGGGTTGAATTTTAGGAATGAATCTCAATTTATATGTCCAAAAAGAAGGAGAAGTAGAGCGGAGAAAGGGTGGGTGATCGTGAGAACTTTGATAAGCTTCTCAGTCGATTGGGGCCCAAAAATGTTGCCGACCCCTGGAATAGAGGAAATTGGTTTTCCCCCCGCCATGGTTTGTACTCGGTGAACTCAACAAGTACGTCAAAAAGTTAATTTGGTTTCCCTGACTGGGAATTTTACCTACGCTCTAAAAATTGATTTTATTTCTTAACCTAACAAAAAGTTTCAATGAAATGAAAATATTTTATTGAAAATACTAGCTATTCCTCTTAGCCCAGTTCATGCGTACCTTCGCAAAGGGCACCTGTTCCTTCTATCGTTTCCAAACTTTAAAAATAATACTAAATATACTGCATGTACAATAACTACTGTAGAATTTTTAGAGTGTAGGTACTATTCGCAGTGAGAGAACCCAAATTAACTTTTTGACGTACTTGATGGGTTCCTTGACTGCAAGCCAAGCCGAGGAAAACAACATTCCTCTATTAAATTCCTCGTAAAGAAAACCGGGATTTCATCTGGGATATACTATTTATTCTGGCATCTAAGCCTTAAATTGATAGTTCGTTTGTAAAAATAGGTTTTATCATAATTTCAATTAACTATCAGAAATAGGTTTAGCAAATTATACAACTTCGCTTCGTGTCGAAAAATGTGTACCTTATACTCCCCCGATTTATGAACGTTCGTGTTATAATATAATCAATTCATTTATTTAAATTATCTGAGGTTTTTAACGTGCACTTTCTGAACCAACTGATTATATCAGTACACGAGAATTTCTATGAGCGAGAGCAAAAAGGCCTACCAATTATATCGGGAATGGTATTTTCAAAATACCTTCCTAGGTTCTTTTCCATACCACAATCGACGCGGGAACGACGGCTTTACTTCCACTTCGCAGGAAGTTGTGCTACGGATTTTTATCGCTCAAGAAAAATCTGTCAACCCCGGCTGGCTTAGAAGCCACGAACATTGGATCCTGAGACAAACACTTTATCCCAAGATCATCAATTTCGAACTGATATAATCAGTCAGTTCCGAATGGGCACGTTAAATAACTCAAATAAATTAAAAATAAAAGTTTAATGTAATCAATTAGTTTAGGACAATAATTTGGTTGAAGTAGCTGCGATAAAAAATTAAGAACATTTTAAATATTATTTTATCAAACACGTTAAGCTCCCTTTGGAATCATATAATAGAGGAAGGTTGCGCTATACATGTCACCCCCACAGAATTTGATAGGTAATTTAGTTTGGAGCCCAGCGTTGAGTATAATTGGAGATTAATGGATTATTTATTGAGTGATAGTGGAGTTGATATGATGGGAATCATATTTTTAGTATATAAAAAATATCCAAAACCAACCTTAAAAAATATTTCTTGCTTTTTTTTTATCACCGCTTATTTACTATCTGTCCAGGTTACATTGATAAACGATACCATTGTGGGGCAAGGAGGAGTAAGTAATTATTTTAGAGGTAATATACCAGTATTTGCTTGGAAGGATAGTAGGGAACCATTCTAGAAAAGAACAGTCTCGAAAGACCCAACCGGGATTCGAACCCAGAGCTCCCCGTCATCAGTAGTCCAGTCCATTAAGCCATGCAACCACCTAAGCGGGTTTTCATGTTTATTAATTTTGCTGTAAGCCACACTTCGATTCTATGCTCTGTTAAAATTTGATCGTGTATTTAATGAATTGTTTCAACGTCATGCCATTTTAATATATCATGAAATAGGGTTTATATTTTAGTTTTATTAAAAATAAAATGATGAAAATCTACCACGCATAACTGAGGGGGTAAGGTAAAAATCATGATGAACCTCATTTTATGAAAAATAATATTTATCCGTGATTTCTGGTCACCTATTGATTGAACTACAACTTGTTTTTTGTCAGTCAAGACCTTGAGGATAGCTAATATTTACAATTATTTTGTTTATTTTCTATAGCTATTTTTACGCATTTAATATATGTTTGAATAATGAATATAGCCCACATATTATATCTATAAGGGTTAGTTATAATGGTTTTGCACCAAACTCCTCAATTGTTCGGATTTTATTTATTTATAAATAAATGGATGTGAGATGTAAACAGAATAATTAAATTTTAAAAAATACTGGAAATCAATTGTTCTATCAATTTAGTTTGGCTCGGTAATATACAATTATTTTGAATACTGAGATTTAAATATCAGTAATATGTTGTATTAATCTGCGTCATCAGTTTTTATAATCCTTTTGAAATTAATTTTTAATCACATAAAATTTAAAAAAAAGGGGAGCTAATCTCCTGAAGTGCGTGTGCTCTTAAAATGCTTAAAATTTATTTAACCATACTAGGCTACTGAAATAATTAGTCGAGTGCTTAGCGCTTTCGAAAAATTCCTTAGGCCGAGATTTAAATTCAATTTGCTGATATAGCATTTGCTTCTCTTCTACGTAGTTTTACCTCCTCTTCCCAAGTGAACGTTGTTGCACTTCATTAGAAATCCTCCTCCTCTTCATGTTAGGTAGTTAATAACCATTTATTATTCTCCCCGTCACCAAAATGTAGCTGTCAAAAAGCCTTGTAAAGACAGGCTTCCATTCAATGGGACTCAAGAACTAGAGCCCCTGTCCTGACTGTAACTAGGCAAGCCCGGAATATTATCAGCGTGCCTGGTCACCGAGTCACAAGGGGATTTACTTCCCGTACGTGCGCTACACTGACCATTTCGGTGTGCCGGGGAATTTCTGGGTTTAATAACCAACACTCCAATTTTCATAATAAGAGAATTTTGTGACAGCTATAAAATTTACTTGATCTATTTTCATCTATTCATACGACAAGTCTCATGGTATCTTCAGCTGCCACTTTAGTTAGATATTTTCAATAACTATAAAATAACACTGATACTATATGTTATAATTTAAATACTGCCCAGTAATAGATTAGGTAAAAATTAACTCCTAAAACTACTATGACTCATGCTAGTTTATTCATTTAAAATACATTTTTTTTTAATAAACATGTTTTGTAACGGGTTCTACTCTACTTTAAGCTAAATACCAATAGCATGTGTGTTTCTCTTCGTCTTGATTTCCTGACAAATGGAATGGTTACATATATTATCAATGCTATCTTTTATTTTGCTTATTCTCAAAATAAAACCTTCAAACATGTTCCTAGTAAAATAAACCTCTTCTAACATTGTTCTTTAAATTTGCTGAACAGTATTAGGTTTGAAAGTGATTGATGAGTTTTATATTCAACTGAAAATTGTACTTTATATAAATAAATAAAAAACTCTAGTGACCTTCAAAATTCACTTGGACTTTACTCCCTTAAGATCTTTAAAGTGACCTCGGACTTTGTGAGTGGTGGGTCCCACGGGAACCTCTAATACAGACGTTAGACGGGAGAGAGAAAGAGGAGGCAATAAAAAAGGGTGGGAGATTGACATTTAGCCGCGCGTGCAGGTGACTGGCCCCTCGACTTGGGAATTGAAGAATGTTTGGGAAAACTCAAGTTTCCGTCCAACGGGGGAAAGTTGTGAGAAATTTTGTGCGGCGCTGTTGTTATTACTGTTTTTTAGAGTCCTGGTAGGAACAAACTTTTATAAAATACAATATTTTTTTTAGTCAACAGTCATAGCATTTAACTGGAACATTATAGTGTTTTTTTCTACTACCTTAATTGGTTTTTATCGTATAGCATTGCTCACTGGGAGGTACATAACATCCCGTTTGGCCGCCTGTATGTAGACTATTCGCAGTACTGGTGGCACAGAATGTTTACCAGGCTACACCTATGGTTATTATTATTATTATTATTATTATTATTAGCACTGCGTCTTACTACCCGTTCGGGTTATACGCACTTACGCTAATGTGTAATGGTAGGGTGATTGTGAGATGAAATTAAGGACCTACAGTTTAACGTGGAATCCGAACCACAGTGGAGGCCTGGCATTCCCCACACCTATGGTGGTGGTTATTATTATTATTATTATTATTAGCACCGCGTCTTACTACCCGTTCGGGTTATACGCACTTACGCTAATGTGTAATGGTAGGGTGATTGTGAGATGAAATGAAGGACCTACAGTTTAACGTGGAATCCGAACCAC
>CABFVX010001270.1:109037-163362 GCA_902151425.1 Timema shepardi | reverse complement strand
GGAGGCCTGGCATTCCCCACATTCACAAGACGTCTTGTCAGAGGTGAAGGAAGGGTTTGGTAATCAGATAAATCTGTGCCGGGACCGAGGATTGAACCCCGGCCACCAGCATAGAAGTCCGACACCTTACCCCTAGACCACCAGGTCACCCCTATGGTGGTTGTCTACACGTATTCGCAACGATAGGACGTAATGAGATGATAGTGAATATTTAGGTGCGGGCCAGTGAGGGTCTTAAAAATAACTTAAGCCTAATTTACCAACTTCTGGAAACCACCGGGATAATTCATCTCAAGAGAAAAATATCAAAGGTACCAGGTACTAAGTTACGAACCCGGGATATTTAGGCTCGTAGCCAGGTGCACTGACTACTACACCACGGGACCGGGTACTAGCACCAGTGATTGAATGGTCTACGGCAGGGATGGGAGAACCTGTCACCTCAAGGCCAAATGTGGCCTTTACAGGTGTACGATGCGTCCTTTTCACACATCTGGTTGATTATGTAACTCAAATGGCATGTATTTTAATTAATTATAATTCAAAAAGTTGCTATCTTTAAAGCAGACAGTAAAAAAAACTATAGCAACTTCTTCAGCTGTCGGATAGACCATTCCTATGAAATTTTGACTGTATCTTTTGGTATGGATTTATTATCTTCGAGAGCTGAAGCGGTTATCTTTTAACTTTTCCTTCATTTGTTTTATTGAATTCGATACTTAAGGAAGCACAAACAATTATTGACATTTGTATCCACACTTTGCGTTTCATAACTCACCCGGACTATCTGCACGTGAACTTGGGGAGCAGCTGTGTCGATAAAAAAATATAAAATGAGAGGACCACCGTTGAATAAACAGAGGAATATATGATAAAGAGAGGACAAATAAGTCTGGTAATACAAAAAAAAAACTTGACTTGGTGTTCTTCTCTGCTCTCCTCATGATTCATATTATACTTGAAGCTGGAATTAAGGTGGGATGGTACTTACGAAAATGACGATACTGTAAAATTAATATTTTTAGTACTGCGTCTTACTGGCTACGGATGACTAAACAATACTGAGATGTCCCTGTACTGAACTGTACGTGCTTATCGGAGTCTGATGGAAGACACCCTCTATATACATTCAACTACTAAACCACACGTGAAGGAGAGGGGAAGGGAAGTTTAAAGTCAACAAACCTGACCTCTGGCGGCCTATCCAAACAAAACAGCCACACCAGTACATGAATGGGGTTTAAAGGAACTTATAATTCAGAGTAAATATACACCCACATTTTCATGGAGGGATAGTGGGGAAAATATTTTATAAAAATCCCCTTAGTACACCCAACCGGGATTAAAACCCCAATCTCCGTGTTAATGGCAATTCAGTTTGAATAAAGAGTGATGTCTGACATCTTAGCTCAGTCGGTAGTGTGTCTGCCTACTGAACTAAATAAACCGAGTTCGATTCTTGACATGGATGAAAAATTGATCATTGGTGAAATGTTGGTTCCCCCTTTCACAATGATGAATTTATATCTGGGGACTGGACGTTGTGTCTGTTCTAGATTTAAATTAGTTTATAAGTCATATGCTGATATAATCAGTCGGTTTAGAAAGTACACTTTAAATACCTTGAATCAATGGGGGGAACACAATAATGAAGCCTTAATTTAAACCAACGACCCCCAAAACGCATTTAACTGTGAGTTAAGGTAGATTTGATAAGAAATGTAACAGTATATGTATGGAGTGTGTCTTGTGGATAACCACGTCAGTATATCCAACCGAGATTCGAATTCCAGTGACATTACCAGCAAATAGACCAAATTTGAGGTTACATCCACTTTCTCAATAGTGTGAGTACTTAAAATAAATATTACAACACTCATTTGCTAACTCTACTGATTAACACAGCCTAGTTTTATTTTTACTAGGCAGTTTACTAATATTTACTAGTATGAAAGTCACAAAAGCAATTTTTTCAGTTTTATATATCAGCATATCCGTACTTGTAAATTTTCAAAGAAATTATGGGCTAATTCCGGTTCCCACATCACCCATAAAAAAAGCACTTGCATTTGTTTAACCACCATTGAAAATGAACATGCTACTGTGCTAAGCAATGTACTTTCCATTTGTGTAGCGTTTTTTACCATAAAGCTACAAGAGTTAAAGAAATCAGCAAGATTGGACACTAATAAAAATTAAAATGAGTTAACTCACCATTGCCCCATTCAGTAGTTACGCCTCCCAAATCGACTCCCCGCACAATCACAACATACCACGATAAACATTAACGTACAGACTAAGCACGTGAAGATTGTGTAAGCTTGAACTGTGATTCATCGCGGGGCATGTTGGGAAATGTGTGACATACATGCCCAAGAAGATGGTTCTAGGTCTTTCTCCAAACTACTCAATTGTTCTACCTCAGTCTGGTTATCCCTTCCCTCTCTTCTTTGTTTTGAGATTGCCTTTGTTTTCGGTACCCCTTTTTCCCTCTCCGAGCAAGAATGTTAGCGTATATAATGGTGTAATTCAGATGTGTGATTTACTCTTGTCAGGATACTGTCCTTGGACACATATAGGTGTCCAGGATGTTATAAGGTACAAAATTCTTTTTCGGCCAATAAATGTTAATATTAGACCTTCCGGAATTTATAGATAATCACGCAAGGATATCGCGTAATACTTTGATATCTTGATATGTAAAATTAGTTATGATAAATAATGTTTGTCTTTATATTAGGTTTTCTAGACGCAAAGTCCCCCTTTTGGGCTTGCGTGATATTAATATTTTCAATATAAATGAGACGCCATATTTTTTTTTAGATTAGAGTTTCATTGTATGGTGGTTAAAACTTGTATTCCATTTAGCGTGAGACGCCATATTTTTGCGAAGATTGGTCTTATATTATGAGAATTATTTTATTAACTTATAGCCCGTCCGGTATAAAACTGATTTATTATTCAGTAGTATTTTTTTTCATTTATTATAGGTAATCTTTTTATAATATATTTTAAAACCTTGGCAACCTATGGTTGAGTTGAAGTTATTGTTTGGGATCAGTTCTAAAACCCACCTGACGGGAATAAGGCTTTGTCATCTTAAGGACGCTTATTTTATGTACAAGTGTTAATACTTCGAAAGTATTAAAAGTACTTTGGATTTAATCTTTTGTGGAAGTCATTGATGAATCGAGTAACCAATTATTAGTTTAGGGTGATTCATATGACCTGTGACTATTGCTTTTATAATATTCTCATATATATTTTTCTTCGTATTGTGCCATATTCTATCTATCTTATATTAATAAACTATTAATTATAAATAATAATTTTTACGTTTCATATACTTATGTTATATCCTTCACTGATATCTGTAGGTTTTCCAATATTTAAGTTATCAAATATTTGTAGAATGGGTTCGGTCAAGCAGAAGAAGAATGGACCAGAGTAAGGTCTATTCACCTTGTGATCGTTCTATCGGCTCCTCTGCATTTATTATATTTTTGGGATTCTTATTTAATTTTAATGTTGTGTACCAGCCTTTATTCTGTGGTAAATTAGGGCGGTGTTACAATCCGACAATACAAATATTAGATTGATTCAAGCACAGTGTTGCACACGTTTTTTTTATTGATTAATATAATTAATTCACTATAATTAAAATATATGGAAAATGAAAACACGTGTATTCAATAGAACTGATCGTTTGAAAAGATGGTCATAACGGATTAATAATTAATATTGATTATTTTCTATAACGTTGCTACTCAATATTGAAGAAGATAAACAAGGGCTTTTAGCTAAACAAAAAAACAAGTTATTCTTTGTATTGAAAGATTATAATAATATTTCTTGTATGGACTAAATCATTCACAGTCCAGTAGTGGAAAGATTAGCGAGTACTAATGTACTGTTGTACAAGGGAAGTCCAAACGCACTAATCGTACATCCTTTCCGTAGAGGCTCTTTCTATGTCTCAATGAGGTGATAGTGAGTATGAGGACCTGGAGCAAGTGGAAACACTTAAACCTGACTCAAGCCTAATTAACCAAAGCCTGCTAACGGTTGGGGTGATTTCTCTTTGGGGAAAAAATACCCAAGATACCAACCGGTAATAAAAACCAGGACCTCAGGTGGGTGGGTTATATCCAATGTCATTTTTAAATTTAAAAATGATATATATTTGTTGTCAGGTTCGAAACAGGGTCAAACTCAAGTCTCGTGAGGACAAATGATAAGTGACTTGAAGAGGAAATAAGTAGAAACTCCGGTCTAGAAAACCGATATTAACGGCCAGTGGGCTCGTTATGCTGACCACATGATACCCTTTATCCGCAAATGTTAGCACTGCCATTAGCAATGGCAGTGGCCGCTCGGTCTGTATGGCTTTCATGTGGGATTACACCGTGGAGTTTTTATTAAATGTGGCTATAACAGCAGCTAGCAACCATAACAGCTTTGTTATAATATAATCTACCATTAAAAATATAAGAGTTAAACAAGAGCCTAACATAACAAGAATGACCAGGTCCTGCCTCTTATCTACCTTGGTTTGGCTGCATCTCAAAGCTCTCCCAGCAGTTAGTCACAAAGTTTGGATTATTTTGTTTTTAAATTTTTAGTACCACGTCTTACTACCCGTTTAGGTTATACGCTTATGAACTAATTATGCTATGGTTATAGATATTAGGAAGGTTATATTTAGAGGGCGTGTACTCATATTTACATGGAGGGAAAATGGAACAACATTTTGGAACAAGAAAACCTCAGTACACCCGACCGAGAAGTTTGAATTTGAAACAAAAGGAACAAGAATTTTTTATTTTTTTTCAAAACTTTTCTGTTTCCTAATGGATTAAATAGAAAAGCTACTAAGTTTGGTAATTACAGTTATAGTCGCATCTAAATATCATATTCTTTAGATTAAAAAATGACACCTGGACACGGGAATCAAACCCGAGACCTTTTGCTTTGTACGCCAATGCTCTAACCACTGATCTATTCAGGAATTGTGAGTATGGTGAGTAATGAGTAAAATTTGATACACCAAACTCACTTGTCTCACCAAATTATGACCATTTTCCAACTCTCATAATCTCACATGTTGTATTCCTACAACGCTTATAAAAAAAAAAGAATAAATGGGCCAAATTGTTTGTTGTTTCATCAAAAGGTCCGAGGGGTGCAAAGATTCAATAATCAGGCTACATGCAGCAAGTTTTGCATGCCTGCATTAGTCAATAAAAATTTTTATAAGCATATAAGGACCACCGCCCAAGGGTGGAATGGGCGGTTTCCAACAAATTCCAAAGGTAGGATTCCTCCAATCCGTTCTTTCTACACCCTTGGCACTTAGATACGAGCTTCCAATAAAATCAGAAACAATTTAAACCCTACTCGCTTTTACACATAAATTGCCTCCGTCAGGATTTTAACCATAATATCTCAGAGATGGAGATCCATCACCTTAAAGCTCTCGACTATGAACAGGGTGAAATCCTGTTAACACAAAATAAAGCAGAGAGGTATAAGTGGTTACTTCAAATAAAACACTTAACAAAAGTTTTAAGTCACGTACTATTTCTAAAAAACAGTACATCTTTTTATATATATATAGTAAACTATACAATGAGTCGTACACACTACAAATCTTCTCTAATTTGTGGAACACAATTGCGTACAAGTCTGGCTACAAAAATATTGGTGCATATTATTACACTGTTTAAATGGTAAAAAGAAAAAATAAATTGACATATTGTTTGACACTTGATTTTCTAAGCAAATTATTTGTTGGTATTGTGCTGCATTACAAGACATATGTTTCACAAAGGATAAGTGTGTGGTACTGAGAAAAAAGAAGGATGTTACCTTTGGAATACAGTTTATTAAACTTAAATATAATCCAGTAAAAATGCATTGCTTTGAAACGAAATTGTAAAGGCATGACTTGTGTAATATAGGATCTTACTTGATAAATAAAATAATAAGATTAATAAAGCCAAGACAATTATAATAGTAAGGATTTAATGTTTTAAACAACAGCAAAAAACAGCTTTAAAATAAGAAAAAAAGGCTCATAATGCAGTTCAAAGAAGTCTTTAGATAGATTTTTAAAATCAGTTTAATAAGTCAGACAGTGAACATTTTTTCCAACAGTAAAAAATAATGTGTTATTTATTTATATTTTTTTACAGATTGCATTTTACTACACGTTTGGACTATACACGTGTTTACATTAATGGATTAGAAACGAATAATATGAAATCTAGAATGAATCCACATTTGTGTGGATAGAGTGGAATAATCACCGTGAATACACCAGACAGATTTACAAATCACAATACTCTACTCTTTTGCAATCTAATTTAGAGAGAGAGAGTAACGCCTTAGACGATGTGACCACTCAAGTGAGTGATAGGTTATCAATATATCTGAACAAAGAAAAAGAAGAAGATATGGAAAATGATTCTACTCAAGCGCAAGACCAACAACAAGCAATGAGTTATATCAGGTGTGGCAATAGTTTTGGTGTTTCTTTTGTGATATATTATGAAACATTTTGTTCAAAATTTACATGCATAATGTAATTATTTGGTATGAGTCCCTAAGATGTTCTTTATGTGGCTATTGAAGTACATTAATCTAAGAATGCTAGCCCCTGACTCATTGTAATATGTACAATCCATGTAGATTAACAGACTTTGTGTGTGTATAGTTCAGACAAGTAGCAAGATGTCAAAGGAAAGAATCCATAATATAAGTCAGATGGATATTTTTATGTATTGTGAAGGAAAGAATCCATAATATAAGTCAGATGGATATTTTTATGTATCAAGTTTTTTTGTTAAATTGAAAATCAATTTATCCTAGTTGATAAAAGGAAAATAAAATATCAATTTTGTTTAAATTTGTTGTAGTATTTTATTATTTATTTCACAACATTAGGGGTGATGCTTTAAGAAGAAATTATTTTTAATATCTATGACTCAAGATTAGTTTTATAATTGTGTTCAACCTAGGACAAAATGTTGTAAGAGCTGGTTTATTTCAATACTATATTCCTACACAGCCATGATTATTAAGAACCAAATCCATAATCTTAAAAGAACTTATAGCCCCATTAATAAAATTAGACTTAATTAGACCATACTGCTCGATTAAGACAACACACTGTTGTATGGTTTTCCGCAGCCTACTTCAAAGGTCGGTGTAATTGAGACCAGTGAAACACTTTTATTATATTTAAGAAAATACAACAAAATTGAAAAATAATTATTTTAAAACTAAGAAAATTACTAAACAAATTGCAATTTCACTACTGTAAAATGAAGACAAAGCCATGAGATGGGGGCTCTTAAAATAAATATGGCTTAGTCATTAAGATACTTAAGTTTTTATTTTGTTTACAATTTAAGAGCCACATTATTAAAAGTTTCATTTTTACATTCGCTAATGCCAATGAATGTATATCTATAAAACAATAATTTGGTGTAAAATCTGAATGAGAGATTGTACAGGAATAAACTAGAGATGTTCTGGACATGTTAAGAGTATGGAAGATGAAAGACTACCAAAGCAATCAATGGAAAATGATTAGAGAAAGATCAATGGGAAGGCCCAGAATGAAATAGTTGGACTAGATAATCGTGTGTTTGTGTGTTCAGAAGAAATTTGGACTGGAACAGGATGGTGGATTAGGAATGGTGGAGATGTACCATTTCAAGCTCCAAACCTGGCAAAAAACTGGATAAGAGAAAATAATGACTATGATTATGATGATGAACTATAATTTTTAAAAAGCGAAGCTTTAATATGAAGAATTTAGGGTGGAGTCTAAATATTTGTATGGTAGGATTCTTCCAGAAAGGAACTTTTTAGAAAAGTCAAACAATTTTTTTAAGGTCACCAAAAATATTATTTGAATTATTTGTATTATTATTTTGCAGGGGAATACTTTCATCTTAAGTTTTTAAATGATAAGTAAATAGGTACATAATTAATCATTTTATAAAATAAAAATACTTTTTAATGAATCAGATGATGTTACATTTATACATTTATGTCAGCATCTTACCAATAGTTATACATAATTTTTAATTACACTGCCAAGTACATTCAAAAAGTATTTATTTTTACATTCAAATTATTACTATGGCAAATGTATGACTACTAATCGACTAACTAATTATTGCAGATACAAAACCCTGTGTAGTAATAATAGCGATAATAATGGTGAAGGTAGTGTCATGAGGACCACACGATCACTAATAAAAAGTAATTACCAGCAATTATTTAACTATTTAAAACTAACTAAAATAATAAACCAAAACAAATCGCAAGTATCTAAAGTAAAATAAATTACTAAATACTCTAATACAATATTTATTCGGAATATTAATTTATGATTTTTTGTGAACTACTATTACTAATGATCAGAAACAAAGATGATTACTTCTGTAGGCTTATATTTATTATTTAAATAAACTAAGTGCTAATATAGCTGGTAGTGAAAAATCTATGGCTTGAATAAAAAAAGTGACCCGGACTATAGGCTGGAAACAGTAACGGGTGTAGAGTGCTAATATACCTGGTGTAGTTTTATATAGTAAAATATAGAGGTCCTCCTTTAAATCCTTCACATTCCTTTTATTTTAGCTGTAATAAAAATTGTGTTGCAACAAACAGAGTATAGATGAAGTCAAATTCATTGATTGAGAAAAGACTATGTTTGGTAGATAGACATCCATATGACCATTCAAAATAAAATATATTGATTTTTTCCCTTAAGTTGTTTAGGTGTTAATGAAAGTGTTTATTACAATTTGTGAAGAAAATTAATAAACTTAAAAACCAGAACTTAAGTAACCACTAGACCCACTTTGAAAGCAGTCAAGGACTGTTATTAAGTATTTGAATCAAATATATAGAGATTTGAACCTTGGTCTCCTCATCCTCGACAGTCTAGTCTACTGAGAGAGTAGCACGTTAGACCATTTGTCCACCGAAGCAGGTTATTTTCATTTACTTCTCTGCATAATTTCTGTTTGGTTTGACCAGTTTAAAGTTTATTTATGTAACATCAAATTGAACACAATTTTGGGAGTACTAACTAACCTAATTATATAATGACACTTATATGCAATGGTATTATAATTATATAGTATTGCTATGAAAACCATAAAATTTGTTTACTGTGGTTTCTTTAATTACTATAATACATACAAAATGAAATTTGAGTGAATTTAATCAAAAATATAATTAAATTACTTTTTATGTTTCAAAATGATTAGATAAAGAAATTGTATTGCCTTCAATATGAGTCAATATAATATGATCCTTTCAAAATAATACTAGTAAAATGATTGAGATTTTAAAACCCAATAAGCTCGTTAAAAATAAGAAATTACAGTTATGTAAACTCAGTTTTTCCCTAAATGTATCAGGCTTAATCTGATAAATTATACTATGATGCTATCTTATAAGCTACAACCCAGTGGTTCCCAACCATTTTGTGTTGACGCCCTCTTTGGCAGATCATAAAATTTCCACATGCCCCTCCCCCTTCCCCATCCCCATTATTTTTTGGGATGGTTATAAAAAAAAGGATTAAAAATGCTTTATAGTCATTTATTCTATACAAAAATCAATGTAACACTAGCAGCAAATTGGTAAACATAAAATTATTGAAAATTAGTGTGATGGCACACACTTATTTTCATCAATTTTTGAATATTGGGCTTTATGTTTGACAGAGCACAGCTCAAATCACTTTCCATTTCAAGGTAGCTTGGATAAAATAATACTCTTTGGTTGGTCAACTAATTTTCTACAACCAGTAGGCAGTATTGCCAATACTTCAAGAAAAATTACAGTATCTCCATTACTTTGAAAAAGCAATTTAAATAAAAAGAGTCTTCAATTATTAACTTATTTTTAACATTATTTACGAATCGAGCTACATCTCCCTAAAATTGCTTCAAGAACAGTAAGAGTGCTACTTTTCAGAGTAAACAAATCAAAACTTAGAATGAAATAAAAATAAAAAACATAAAAAAGTGTTCCTTAAGAATGTTAGCAAAATTGTTATTAGAAATAATAATGGAACTAAAATGCTATTTATTTTATATTAATCCTATTCCAAGCATCTCAGAACTTGCATTCTAAAATTTTAAGTAACTTACACTCTATTAAACCTGAAAGGTAACAGGCTTACCCTGTTAGTTTCCACTATGATACAGCTTATATGACAATTAAGGGGTTTCCAACTGGCGGCGGCCCACTATGCCTTTTCTTACAGCCCACAAATTTTCTGGGAAAAAGAATTTACTGTAGTAAAGTTGATGTTTTTAGATGAGAAAGAGAGATTTTTGACTTGCATGAGAAAAATCCATGAACGCTCCAAATGATGTTCATTTAGTAATAAGCCTTCGTGCACTCTATTTTAATAATAGCTTGTGTATCCGCGCGAGTCCTATTTACATCCACCATTTTGCCTATTGTGATGCGGTCCACCCCTAGACTCATGGATTCAATTGTGGCCCTCGGGCAACTTTATGTTGGAAATCCCTTTGATAGGTCAATAGTGGGGACTATCAAGGCAAGATTGTAAGTTTTCACCATAAGTAGAGTGAACATAAATGTACTGTTAACCTTTATTTCCTATACTTAATTCAAACATATTGAAAAGTATAGTCATATATAATAAAGATGTAACAACTATTTACAGCGTATTTACAAGTTACACTATAAATAATCAATAGTTAAATTCCTATTAGGTTTATAAGCACTATGCACTGTTGGTTTCGAGCGTTTAATCTCAATACATTTAAACAATATTTTTAATCACAATAATTCGTTGTGGAATACTGTTGATTTTAAGCAATTTAAACAATCTAACATATTATGTACACATTTATATTATCTATTCTATAATATGGTCGAAAAACAAGCAGACTTATTTTTATAAACACAGTGTGGATCTAATCAATTCATAGAATATAAATACATGCTGTTTGTGATTTTTTTTCCCCCTTTACGATACAAATATGACACATTATCTAAACAAATGGACACATTTTACTTATAAGTAACAAGCATAGATAAAATATTTTCAATTATTTGTATTCCTTATATATATTTAAACTTGTTGCTACCATTTATTGTTATTTTATAGTTTGGTTTGTTTGTTCTTGGTCCATTGACATTACAAGAAAAGACTAGGCGCTAGACATAAAAATTTGGAATGTAACAAGTTGCTTAATTTATATGAGATTTCAACATACTTAATAAATTAAATAAGTTTCTATAAATTAGTTACAGTATAGCATCAAATTTTCATATAATATAATAATAGTAACAACTTTGAACATACAAAATGTATGGAATAAGTCTACCATTTTCACTTTTTATAAAGGGCTAAATCTAATTAAGGGGGGCGGGTTACATGACCAATGATATATTATAATATAGAGTCTCAAATGACCAAACCCTCTTATGTGAGATTCCTAGTTAACTTGGCAGATATTTTGTATGACTTTGGTCACTTGCCTAACGTTTACGAATGCACACTCGGCATATCCTGTACAGTTAACCTGATTATTATTATAAAGAGAGTTTTCATGATTGACTTGGTTACATCTTGGTATCGAGTGTTATTGACCAAGTGGTTCTGACCTAGGTGGAGCGTAAAAATGACATTTGAGTTGTTTTTCACAAACAAAAACGGTGGATGGAGTAGAGTAGGTATAACAGCTGGTAAGTTAATTTATATAAACCTGCATGTACTGCAAATCGATTTAAAATGAAATATTTAATTTTATTCTTGGTTAGAATGGTGCTTATTTTGACTAGGCCTAATATTCACACAGCATATCAAGCTTAACATATATTTCCAAAAATGGCCTAAAGAAAACATGAAGTACTGTATGTATGAAAATAAACAGACCTGGATCATAATGTATAGTGATCTATTCCTTTTATCCATAACTAAACAGCTTTAAGCACCTACTTACTGTCATATATTTCTAGCTAGTAATTAGTGTCCATTTTAATTCACATATAACTGCTGAACTTCATTGATTATGAAGTTATACTAGTTTGAATCTAACATAAGGAGTAATGCTGTTTTGAAATTAGCGCACAGTTCTCAGCTCATTGGTTGATCCCTGGTTATCTAATTTGTTCAAGGAAAACGTTACCTAACCTAGACATCTTGTATTGTTTCAGTTATAAATAAACACTTGTAAACAGCCGCGATAACAGGAGCGCAAAAACACTCTGGCTGTGGTTGTAATCATCGATATCAGATCAATCAAGGAAACACGCCTAGTGTGAACTTTGTAAAATGAGTTTACAAAAACTTTTAAGTAGGAAAAGAAGACATAATGAATGTATATCTCTTGAGTAGAGCTTTACAAACATTTTATAAAAGCCACTCAATTTTTGGAATGACAAACTTCACGACCCATCTAGCTTTAATGGACATAAAGTGGGGGGGAGGTATTTTTTAACTCATTTTGTTTTTTCACCTTCCCAATTTTTCATAAATTTCTGTTTTCAATTAATTATAAAGTGTTAACATTCCAAAAAATTTTCAAGACCAATCAAAAATCGACTCGCAGTCCACAGTTTGGAAATCTCTGTTCTAGAGAATAAATTGCAAGCGTTACAATGAATGTATATTGTATAGTGACTCTAATAGAGTTGCTTTAATAATATTTTTAAAAAACTGCTTTAGTGGCCGTATGGTCTATGGTCTAAGGCATCATTCTAGTGTTAGATTAGACTGCTGATCACGGAGAGATCATCGTTCGAATCCTGGTCGAGTGTACCAAGGGTGGTTTTTCCAAAAAGGTTTTACACTATGCCTGCACCTAGATGCAAGTTAACTTCCTCTATATTCAACCTTCTTCCTTCCTAGCTTATTAGCGTAATTAGTATATATGCTTATAACCTGAATAGGTAGTAAGACATGGTGCTAAAATATATATATTTATAAATATATATATTTTAGCACCGCATTTTCTTATCTGTATGGATTAAATATTTATTTAATAATTACTTTAATGGCTTAAGGATGGATAAGGATGAATTTTAAAGGAAGTGTACTCACATTTGCATATAGAGTGAGAAACCGTTTAGGAAAACTACCCTCAGTACACCTGACAGAGACCAAACCACGATCTCCTTGTCATCAGCAGTTTAGTCTATTGTGAGAGTAGCACCTTAAAATCGCGCGGCCACCGAATAAGTGGGAAAAAAAAGCTACTTTTAAAAGACTGCACCTCAAAAAGGACATTCGATTTTATTGGAGTTTATCACTATCATAGGTGAGTTTGGTTCAAATTGTATCATATAATAAAGACTCTACTCCAAACACAGCTGTCTTTATATTTTATCTCCTTCATGGAACACTAGCAAACATTTGGTGTTCAAATTATTTCGAGCTTCCTTGGGCTGCTAAAAACTTAATAAAAGAATATATAGGTGTGCTGTGTACACAAATACCTAGAAAAAGCTGCCCTCTCTGAAAAAAAACTTTAATTGAAAGATTTAGCTTTACATGGCATAAAATCAAACTTTGATCAGTTCACTTTATAACATTTTTAAAAGTGTTTATGTTCACTTTATATTTATGTAAGCGAGGCTTAGTAAGAACAGATAGTCTTTGATAATAAAAAAATAGCAGCCAGAATCCAACAATAGAGAAGAGGGAATATTATTGACGTAAATGGTGTTGATCCTATCCCAATAAAATGGGTGGATAATTGAGTTGCTCCTAAGTGAACACCGGATAGTATTGAACCCCTCGCAAATACATTTAGTTTGTTGGAGTCTTTAAAAATAATCTCGTAGCAATGGTAAAATGTGTGCTGACCCTCAGTGCAAGACTGAAACCAAAAATTATTACCAAAAATGAAGTTATTATAAGAAGATATCTTTTCCTTGAAATCATGATTCCTATAAAGTAGGTTAAATTTCAGATAGAAGTGAAGCTCTACTTTTGCAGTCCGGGTTTAACTTCAAAGGGTTACTTGTGATAAATATTTGTGAAACAAATTTTCTCAGCCCATTCTAGATCAAAACTTTTAAAGTGGTAGTACGTACTTTAATTGGATTTTTAAAATAAATATCCCTTCACTGTCAAAATTAGATAACCCTTACTGATTAAAAAGGAAGTTGAAACAAAGCTGGGTTTTTTGTTAACAACCTTAAAAAAAATTGTGTTTAATTTTGAATAACTATATTCATCAAATTGTCTTCACCCTAGCATCTCATTAAGAAAAATATATAACAAGACCAAGTTGAAAGTACTTATTTGGAAAATTGCTCAAGTAGTGGTTAGTGCTAACATTAAAAAAAACTTTTTTCTTTGTTTTCTAGCAATATATTTTCATGTGCTAATTTTTTTAGAACATTTGCTTCATCATCATTATATCATGACACCTAATATCTAATTGAGCTTAGCAAACAAGTCTTATTTTTTTATTTTTTTTAATACAAACTATATCATATTATAATGACCAGTTTTTGTTTATATTAGTACATACTTACCTATATCAACACAAGATAATATCAATTAATGGTAACAATTTTCACAAACTTTTCAGGCAGTTCTAAATTAACAAATATAATCTTTACAGAAATGCACAATTTAACAAACTTGGTGATCAAAGAAAACTATTTACAGACTATGTATTCATAAGTTTGTGGTCCATGGTCCCTAAGAAATCGATGCCACAGTATCAGATTGTTATGTCTACAGTCTGATCCATATACTTATAATGGTCCGTACTCCATAAAAGTTGGTCAACTTTAACTTTCTAAGGACTGATTTATACAGACTAACAATCACAATTAAGTAAATATTTGTGCGCACATCAAACGGATTCATTGCTAATTATAAGATTAATAGTTAAAATCGTGTTATAAATATATATGTATGTGATGCCTATGTAATGTGAGTGTACTTAATCCACATTTCAAGTATATTCTGGATATTTCTCAAAAAGTTATTTAAAATTCTTTTATTGGTTATCTGGCTGCTAGGTGGTTGTTCCATTCTGTAGATGATATTTTACCAAAATGTTTTATTGTACAAAGAGTGTGATTATCTCATTGGTTGACATGGCCAACCTAATTAGGGATACGAATGATGTATACGCAAATATAATTTCTAACAACCAAGGACTGCGGGCCTACGGATACAGAGTCTGTAGAAGGTGCTTAGGAATACTTTTAAAGTTAATCAAAATGGCAGATATTTGTGACTGAGAAGAGATCATTACCACCTATACAATATTATTACCAAGCATATTAATAAAAGAAAAAGTGTAAAACCCAACAAATAATGACTCAGAGATTAGCCTCATTCAAAGCAAAATTGAACAGCACATAATACAAATACTGACCTTCATCTTCAAAAGAAAATAACAGTTACTAGAAAATGCATAAAAAGGATGTGTATTACTTTAAATTAATTTTGAAATACTTGTACATGCCAAGGTTCCCACATACCATATTATTGATGCTAATTTTTTATCTATATTCCTTAAATAAACACAAACAAGATTTAAGCTATTACTAATTATTTTTTATGAATGTATTACTAATTATAGTCTATCAAAATGAGCAAATAGAACAAATTTCACTTTTTATTCTATACAAAGCAAACATCAATAACAATGTTTTATTCAAAATTACATTTAATGTACAGTGTGAATTCTTCTAATAACACATCCACTGTGCTAGGTTTAATTTGAAATATAAATATTCTGTACATTATTCCACGAAACAAAGAATTATATATTTACATTCTTCTTAGTCATAAATGAGTCACTAAAAGTGATAAAGTCTCTTTTTCGAGTGTGTTGAGTGCAGACTTTGAATTTGTGCCCCAGATGTATTCTGTATAATATTAATAAATCGCACCACCTTCGTGACACTAAATTTATTATAGGGTACCAAAATATATGACAAAAAAAAGTGAATCTCTTCTCCTTATACCCCCTCATCCCCCTTAAATATAGCGTGCAAAATTATTATCTCTTCTTCCCTTACTTTTCCTCTTAATATGTTCAGAAGCTTTTAATTAAATATCAATTTACTGACAAAGCAACAATGAATATCATAAAACCATAAATGTGATATTCTTAATTTTAGATAAATATTCAAATCTTATTTCTTTACTTAAAAATAATTACTAGCTTATTATTTTAAATAATTATTTTTTTCAAACACTAAAAAGAATTACATTTGGATAAGTGTGGTACAGGCATGATTTTGTGCAACTCCCTAAAAAAAAAGTTATATATAGTTTAGAGGGTAATTAATTTAAAATAACTTATGTCTCTATAGCTTTTTATTTATTTTATGAATAACATTGTGTTGGCTCACAAAATTCTTATAAAGTTTTTGACTTTTTTTTTAATTGGTAGACATTTTTTTTTTCTAATTTGTGTGTATATTTCTTAAAACCAATTAATGCAAAGTGATCAAATTAATTCTAGAATAAATATTTCTTGCTATAGTCTATATAAAAATACAATCAAACATCAGTGAATGTGTTACTTTTAATTCAGTTAAGTTTAGTGGAAGTAAAAGTGATGCTAAATATAAGTAATTGACTAATTTTGACATGTAAGTAGCCTTGGATGATTACATTACTGTGAGCCTATCATTTATATGATCAGCTTTCTGCTCTAAAATACATAAATATGTGAATCATTTACTGTGACAATTATTTTACTCTTAGTTCTGCACTTACACTTACTTATTCTCTATATAAATAACTGTATACCGGGTACTTATCTAAAATAAGATTGTACTATCTGTAGCAAAATATGGTCACCAAACATTACGGGCCAACTAATCTACTACCAAGCTCTTGGCATTTATTTTTTTACTTATGAAATTGAAAATTGTCATACAATATTATTTACAACATAAAAGTTTAATTTAAACCATGTATTAAAACATAATATGGCATTATAGTATCAGGCATGTGCGAGAACAATTCTTCCATTGCAAGACATTATAATATAGAGAATGAAATTTGAAAATTAAAATTATAAATCGAGAGAACAATAATAGACTGTGTATGTGGAGATATTATTTCAAAATCTTGGAAACATAATAGAGGTGAGGGGTGGTAGAAGAGAAGAAACTGATGAGAAAAGGGCAGGCGGGGGAGGTGTTTTACAGGTGTGAAAGAGACCGGCTATGGAAAAGGGAAGTACCTCTCAAGTATAAGCTGCTGTATAGGGTGTACTTCATTCCCATAGTTATGTATGCAACTGATGTATAGGGCATATTTTGTACCCATAGTTATGTATGCAGCAGAAACCAGGACATTGGGTGCCAAAGATACCAGGAAAGTGTAGGCCATGGAAATGAAGTTTTTAAGAAGCATGTTAGGTGTCCCCAGAAGAAATAGTATTATACAATTATAGTATACAAGATAAAAGAGGAAGCAAGGATAAGATGGTATAGGCAATAACAATGGAAATGGAAAGAATCCCAAAGAAGCGATGGGAAGAACATAAAACAGCAAGTGTGCAGGTGAGAGAAGGAAAATGGAGGTATTTTACTAAAACTCCCCCGGCTACAGGCTGTAAATAGTTCATGATGCTGCTGCTGCTGATGATGATGATGATTATGACATAAAGAAAATACACAATGGTATTTATTAGGAAACTTAACCTATGCTTACAAAAATTAAAAACATACAATTAGTTAGATAAAACAATATTATATTAAGATTTACGTACTTTCTCCTTTCTTAGAGCTTACACAGTATTCTATGATCCAAATCCTGAAAGATTTCATCCACCATACTGAAGGGTGTGGTCACAAGGGTGTGGATGGTAGCGAATTAGGTAGACACCGCTTAATCAGAGTTACATCAAAGCTACTTAAGATAAAACCATCTAATTTCAGGGATTAACCGTGGCTTTATATGACTTAACACCAATTAGCTTTTACTAATACGGACTTGCACTTTTAATATTTTGCTAACGATGATTATAAATCAATGACAGTGTTCATGATAATTTTTATCAATCGTTCCCCCTTTTTTGATATAAAGTTTTATTATTATTATTTATTTTAAAAGTTGAGATTGAAGGGTTAGAAGAAAACAGGTTGCAGGTTTGACCACACTAATCTAATAACCATTGTTCCAAATGATGAGCTTATTTTTTGTTGGCTAGTAAAATAAACAATAATTTTACGTAATTGTATCCATTAAGTCCAATTAAATTTTGCTATTTGAAACACTATAGTATGAATTTTATATGATTAATAAAAGTTTATCAATACATAAGGAAAACTAATAATAGCCTAGTAACCAGTTTAAAGAAAATTATTTGGTTATTCTATTAGGTTTCCAAGTGACATTTTAACTAAAGAATATCTAATTTAATTTAATCTTATGATAAAACAATCAGAATTTTTCTCTCTCAGGTTATCATGCTCATCTTTAAAGATATAAAAGAAAAGTATTTTATTTTTTAAATTTAGATTGGACAAATTATTAAGTACCAGAGTAGCATATAATCATCTTCTAGTTTAAAAATCTACTTGAAAATAAGAAACTCATCAGTATAGTATTCAGCTTATTTGTTTCAGGTCAGTAGTTCACAATGTGGCTCGAAATCTTCAAAGAGTTGGAAGAGTTAAATGCTGTGTTTAATCATTGCTAATGGGACGATATCAATGACATGATTAACTCTTCCAACACAATTGATGGCAAGAGTAAGGAGGTCCCAATCCCAATAAATTTTGAAGACACTAGAATTTTCAATGGTGGATGATTAAATTGTGTCTTCCTACAGTAGAAGAAAGCTAAAGCTTGTATGATTGATTGTATATGAATGACAAAACTTACAAGATGGAAATTATATTTAGGTTACGAATGTAGCGGCATAAAGTTATCATATCCATAAATTGAAAAAGGACATATGGATACGAGAATCGAACCCAGTGCATTTGGCTTCACGCATCAATGATCTACCAAGTGCTGTCAGGTATCCATGATCCACCCAATGTTCAAGGTCATTCTTTACACAGTGTTTATAACGTGCTATATAGTCTTGAATATACCACAGCCGACCTTACATGACAGATATTATTACCCCAAAAGGCTGAATTATAACAGGGGGATTGTATTGGTTATCAATTTCGCGTGTTGCATATTGTGATAGAAAAACTAGTCTCGAAATTAGAGCAGATTAACAAATATATTATTAATAGTAAACAATATCATATGCAATAATCTATGGTTACTGAACGATGGCAAAATAAAAACTTAAATAGTATACACACCATTACTAGGTACAGTGACATTTTTACTTTTTGAAGTGAAAAAATATATATTTTTAAAATAAGATGGATTGAAAATAAAACAGTCTTTCTCGCACACTAAAGCACACCCTTAGCATGGCAAAAATGTATGCAGTAATAATTTCATCAAGACATTTGCAAACATTTTTTCTAGAATTGTTTACTTTCGCAGCAACAATTTTTCTATATCTATGCAAAATAATTGTCCCTTAAAGACAAAGGGTGATTTTTAAAGCAATAAAAGTTACATCAACTTTTATTGTCAAGTCTATATATAGAGCCAACAAATGCGTCAAAACTCCACTAAATTTTCTTATATGCAAATCGGGTTCGCTTGGATTTGAAAAAGTGTACTTCACACACCCCTAGTGGAGAGTTTAGTAAATAGTAAGAAGAAACCAATTTTACTGCAACAAACTTGCTATGATACAAAGTGCATCGATACTATTATTTGTGAATAAGCCTTTACAATTTGTATTGTGCTTCTGTGCCTGTTAAGCATAGTTATTTTTATTTTTTTCCTCCTGCATTGAATCAAGTTTTGCCATGTATTCACAAATATAATAGCACAGAAAAACCAAGTAGAAATAATTTCATTGTTTGTAGAGATTAACAGCTTATTTAGTTAGAAAACATTTTAAAGAGCTATGAGTCGGCTTTGGCAATTTTTCCATTTCTCCTGTAACTTTCTTTGTTCTTCTATTTGATGTTCTGTTGCAACATGCCTGTTCAAGACTCCAATACTTACCACTCCTGAGTTCCCTTTCAGCTTCCTGGGGTCAAGGTTAGCCCCCAGGTTCTGCATACCTTTAGCTAACTTTGAGAATGGTGATAGGACTAGATCTTTGGTCACAGCGACAGGACTAGTTATGGCATTAGTTAATCCACTACGAATAGTGCGGAGAGCATTCTCGCTTTGCGATGATGTAATATTAAGGCTGATATCTCTGACTGATGATGACCTCTGGCCGTCGATAAAATTTTTGGAGGAGCTTGCTTGGGCGTTCTTCAAACGTCCTTCAGCCTGATCTTCAGTTTCTTTCTCAGAGCTTACCTTACCATCTTGATTTTTCCCTACTTCATCAGATGAATGAGACAGCTTACGAGTCAGCTTCAAAGTGTTGGGTGGTGTAAACTTGGGTGTAGTTCCGGGTTCAGCCTTATTTGATTTAGCTTTAGAAGCGCCAAACCAATTCTCATCGGCTGCTGTCAATGGCCCACTTCCTGAAAATGGCATCTTGTGATCTTTCTTAAGGGATGCCATGACTGCAGCTCTATCATCTTGAAGGAAAGAAGTATTTTCCACGGTTATTTCTGGTGTTGTGACAGCCCCTTTGTGTGGACTAGCAGATAAAGATGAGTTTTGTGAAGCAGAGAGAGTCGATTTGGTGGTCTGGGGGAGTGCCAAACATCCAAGGTCGAGACTCAAATCAGTGCGAGAGTGCCTCAGGCCATAGCCCCGGATCGATACATTTTGAACAACGCGTGACAGAGAAACATTGTCTATGAGTGGTGCAATATTTTGATTTAGGTGGTGTTGCTGTCTGCCCAAAAGTGATAGTACAGTAGGATCACTCACCTTGGAACTTCTGATAATACCAACACCAGGCACAAATAAGTCTATGAAATTTACGTTGCCTTGCACACGTTGCGGGCATGTGTTGTGTAATGAAAACCTGTGGTTTGCAATCTCATATCGGTCCATTTCTTCATCCTCTTCATCACTCGAATGTTTCTGATCAGTAGAGTTAGCATCCAGGTTGGAGCCATCTGAGGGACCAATATGGAACATTGGTTGCTGCAGCTACAAACCAACACAAAATTAAAATGTAAAATCACAATTTACAATTAAGTTAAAAAAACAGGGTGGCGCTAATCAACTATTTTGATGACCATGCCGATGCTGATTAGTTGTTGCAGATCAAGCCGGGTACCAATGCTTATCATTTGATCATAATTTAGGTTTTGTTTTTATCACTGTGTCTTACTGCTTGTTCAGGTTGTACATATAAATGGTAATTACTCTCATGGGGTAGGAAAAATGAAGGAAGGAAGCATTTTACAGGTAATCTACCCACATTTGAGTGGAAGTAGGGATGTGAAAAAAGTATCAATACTTTACTAATATCAATATTTTTCTTTCGATACTAGTATTTTTAACCAATAATTTTACTGATATTAGTACTCACACTCCGGTATCTAAATGTTATCGAAAGAAACAAATGTTTTTGTATCTTCACTCATGGCCCATGCTGAGATTAAATATTTACTAAGGTGGTTTGTAGAGAAAGAACAAATGACACTATTTCTCAATTCTCGGTCATTTTCTGCATGACAAGCAAGAAGAAGCTCCAGCATTCAGGGTCGTATGTTAAAACTTGACTAAGTGGATACTTTGTTGATACTAGCGTAGGTTTGCTTGCGTCATCACTGGTCAAAAGGTGAGGCGATGGTGTGCTCAGGGCCAAACTATTGGTCCATTAAGCACTAACTATACATTCTTGCATACCGCCCTCAATATCTTTTAGCTTATCATAATTCATAGCTGTTCTTTTATCTTTGTTTATCAATACAGCCACCTGACTGGTTGACAGATGAGTGGAGACTAGTATTCTTAACACCCTCTTCCTTTATCAATGAGCACGGTCATCACAAACAAGACAAAAGAATATTTTGTAGGATCACCATAAACTCAGGTTACTCAAGGTGCTCCAAGCTCAAGAAGCAGAAACGTTTATGTGCAGATGAGCAATGGCATCCATTCTTCAATTGTGCGTTAATAGTTCATAATATATATTGGTAGAGTACATAAACGACAAATGTAGTTTAAAAAAATGGCACCACCCAAAAGGAAATTATAAGTTTTTTAAGAAGTTGGAATCCATCTCGGTGGCATAGTTAGCTAACGCACTAGTTTCGTGTTGAGCTAGACTGCCAAGGACAGGCAGATCGAGGTTCAAGTCGTGGTCGGGTGAACTGAGGTTGGTTTTTCCTAAATGGTTTTTCACTCTCCCTCCACGCAAATGTGGATTAACTTCCTCTAAATTCAACCTTCCCAATTTCTAACCGATTAGCGTAATTAGTACATAAGCGTATAACCCGAAAAGGTTAAATTTAAATTTAAATTGTTAAATAGCGAAAAAGCATCTTGTAAAATTTGTTTTTAACTATTAAAAAAATCATTATTTTCAGTGTTTAAATAAAAATGAAAATACAATGATTAAAAAGTTTAGATTTTTTTATAACACAACTTCTTACTACCTGTTCAGGTTATACACCTATGTACTAATTACACTAATGAGTTAGAGACTAGGAAGGTTTGATTTAGATTAAATGCACCCACATTTGCATGGTGAGACTCACCCTCAGTGCACCCAACCGGGATTGAACTTAAACCTCCCTGTCTTTGGCAGTCTAGTCCAACATGAGATTAGCGCGTTAAGCCACACAGATACCACAGTGGGAAAGAGATTAGACTAGGTAAAAAAACATTTTTCCAGATTAAAATTTCAATACCGATACTTACTGTTATCAATACTTTTCTTTCGATACTAGCATGGAATCGATATTTTTCTTTCGACACTTTTAATGAGTACAATATTGATACTTTTCTTTTGATACCACATCCCTATGTGGAAAGAGAGTGGTAAACCATTTATGAAAAACCACCCTCCAGTAGACTCAACCGGGATTCGAATCCCGATCTCTATGTTCAATCCACCATTAAGAAAACCCTAAATAAAAAGTAATAAAATTTCCTTGACAGAAATTTCTCACTTTAAGACCAAAATTATTAGAATAATAGGTCAGGTTGTGACTTTATAAGCATCATGGATCCTGACTGTGACATATTTATCAAATAAGATCAATTAATCTACCTTTAATTGCAGACAAGCCACTTAAATAGCTACCATTTTCAATCCCCACTCCAATAAGATACCTATGACATTCTGAATTTTTTATATTTTGTAATGAAGAAATTAATTTATTTCACTTGGTTGGAAATAAAAGTTAAAATAAATTTTGTTTTAAAGTATTTAGTTAGTTTAGCAAATGATAACTATTCATCGTCGTCCATTCGCCCACCCGTCCACCGTTGTTTGGAGTATTTGCCGTGTACGTTCTGAACCAAATGATTACATTAACACAATACTTATAAACTAACTTAAGTCTAGAGCAGACACAACAACCAGCCCAAGGTCATAAACACATCACTGTGGAAGGGGAAACCCTGATTGCACCAATGAGGAATTTTTCGGCCATGCCAGGAATCAAACCTGGGACCCTTCGATCAATAAGCACACATGCACATCTAAGGTGTAAGACTTCAGTTCTATTAACTACATTGTGAAACATAAAGCAAGGTTTAATATCAGTAGACATATTACCTTATCAGTGGAAACACTGTCTTTAGATCTTCTTGTATTAAAACTGTGGCCCAGCTTATTTAACTTATTGAACTGTTGACTCATGTTGTTGAGGGCTTTGCTGCCTAAAATATAATAGAAAAAACCATTCAAATACACCATATTAAAAACCTATTTACCGTCTTATCCTAAAAAAAGGGAGAGAAGGAAAGATAGGAGTCAAGTTAAATGGTGTAGAAATGGTTTAGATAAAACATTGGGAAAATGGCGCTAAAAGGTTGTATTAAATTAAACATTGAAAAGAGGGTAGAAAGGCAAGGCCTAGCCACCAAACAGGGTTGTTGCTGAGGCCTACAATTTCCTGGTGTGTCAACCTTGCTCTTCTGTTGTTTTTTAGCACCGCATTTTACTATCCTTTCAGGTTATACGCTTATGTACTAATTATGATAATGGTTTTAGGGCTTAGGGACGTTATATTTAGAAGAAATGTACCCGCATTTGCATGGAGCCCTAGTAGAAAGCAATTTTGGAAGAGCCAAACCCAATTCACCCGAAAGAGATTCAAACCTCTATCTTTCCATTATCGGCAATCTAGTAGTGGCATCATTTTTTTTTATAGTTGTGTACTTTATTAGATTAGTGAGTTAAAATCACTGATCACCAATACTCCCCCAGTGCATGCAACTAAATAAAACAAATATATATTCCTTGAGTGATGACTTACCCACACTCTTAAGAGCCTGAAGCTGGGTTTCGCTGACATTTCTAGTCATATTCGGTAATGCAGTGATATCGAGGTAGCTGCCTGACCCCATGAGACTGTGGCCTGTGCTGCAGTCTGCCAGCAGAGCGATGCTCTTCTTCCTATCCAATCTACCCTGAATGAAGGGGATGGGTGGAAGACCGGCTATCTCGAGAGCCACGAGAAATGCCTCACAGATAGCTTTCAGAGATTCTGCAAAAGCAATAATACAAAGCCTAACTAAGCTGTGTCATTCCAAGTACCATTTAATCCTCAATGTGATATCTTATCCTTTAAATGGGTGAATTCTGATACATTTATAGTCAATTTATGCTGCTTATCTTGTTTCCTAAGTTAAGGATTGTAGTGTCAGGGGTCGGCAACCTTTTTGATATCAATGGACTGACCTCAATGGTCTTAGGGTAAAGTGCTCATCTCAGGAGCCGATGCTCATTGGTTCAAACCCAGCTGGTTAGACAGATTTTCTTGAGTGATACGAATCTGTATCACAACTTCCTTTGGCAGGGAAATAAAGCCGCTGGTCCCATCTTGATTGTGGTATGTAAAAAAGCCCTGAAAGGTATGGTAGAATACCTTTCTTGGTAAAACTTGTAGACCCTTTTTGCTCTTGCTGATAGAAATTCTCATGTGCTGATATAATCAGTTGGTTCAAAAAGTTGCTGTTAAATACCTTAAAATAAATAAAAGTGTACTTTACCCCAAGACCAGAGAAGTCGACCCCTGACACAACAATCATTAACTTTGGAAACAAGGGGATGTCCAATGGCAACTTACTTAAAAAAAACTCGTACACATAAATATTGATTTGTAATGTTATAAATTGAGTATTTCAGCTGTCAATATTTTTATTGGCGAATTGTTGAAGCTGATATTTGTTTCGAAGCCAAATCAAAATTTCGAAGCTTCACACACCCCTAATATTAAAATAATATAGGAATATGTAAATATTAAGTTTTCTAGAAGATTTCCAAGACCAGTGAGCTTACACATAGTAGATTTCCAAGACCAGTGAGCTTACACATAGTATATATCCAAGACCAGTGAGCTTACACATAGTAGATTTCCAAGACCAGTGAGCTTACACATAGTAGATTTCCAAGACCAGTGAGCTTACACACAGTAGATTTCCAAGACCATTGAGCTTACACAAAGTTTATTTGAGATCTAATTCTTTCAATTACCAATCATTTCCAAAGATTTAATCTAGGTCTCTATTTAATTATAAACTCTAAAGTGTTTTGTGTTCAGATACTTAAGAGCCCATGGCTGCACTTACCAATCATTTCCTCCTCATTCTTGATGCCAATGGCCATATTGTTGAAGAAGCGAAGGTTGGTCGAGCGAAACATGTGGTAGTAGCCCGGCATATTGGCCACTTTGTAGTGTAGTCGGATGCAGTGGTGCGCCGTCCTTGATGATTGTTTGAACAGGGACATGCTAGAGTGTTCTGGCGTTCCAAACTCCATTGAGGTAAAGTCTTCCAACAGCACCCGCTGATACTTGGTCACCTTATCCAACTGGTCATCGTATCTACACACACATATAATATTCTAACTAAAGGTGCTAAGCTATTTATTAATTATAATTGTCCCTCTTTCCACAATTATAGCTCCTCCACTTAGCCCCCTTCTAACCAATATTTTAAATGTATCATCCTCGGCATCTTTTTCCAGCTTGTGGCCTGCTCAGTTTATTAAAATGCCTCTATCTTCCTTTGACTTGCCACCATTCTTCCCCGTGGGATTGGAAGTCACCACTACCGCAACTGAGACAATGAAGTTCCAGGAGACATTGGCATATCCATTCGAGCGCCCCTTGGGTATTGGATGCAAGAGCAAAGAGATTGTATTTTAGATCCAAGTACCCATTGTTTTTGTGACTATGATATGTCAATAAAGAAATGGCTTAAAGTGGGAGGCTCTCTAGCTGTATGTCTAGCCCTTCCTGGGACCTTCCTCCTCTGCCATTATTAAAGCTAACCTAAATTAATGAGTTGTAATAAACATTTTATTTTGTTATTTCAATTTGGAAAAAAAATATAAAACATTAAGAAAAGCCAAAAGTAACTTAAAGATATTTTGTAGTAATTGAAATATCAACAATTAAATATTTTTTTAAATATGTGTTTCAAGGAGTTTTTTTTATTACGTTTGGATTATTTACAAAGGTTTTTTTTAATGCTGAAGTATTGAAAGTGGACTTTAAAAAAATCCTTCCTTAAATCCACAACTTAAAAATTCTAGCAAATATTTATAAAGGCATAAAAGTAATAAATAATAGAACATTTATTTTATACAATACTATACTCTAAGAAATGTTATTTTGGGGGAGTGCAGTAGCTCAGGGAGATTAATACAATACAATATTAATACTTTAACAATAATACTTATGAGTTTGAAATCAAAAACATTTCCCCCACTGCCAAAACCATGATACAATTTATCATTATAACCATCATCACATCATCATCATAACCATCATCACATCATCATCAATTGTTTCCAGCCTGTGGCCAGGTCAGTTCAGTAAAATTCCTTCATACCTTTCACTATCCGTCAACCATAATTTATCCTCCCACCATTCTTCTCCTCTCACTTGCACACTTTCTTGGTCACCCTTGCGATCTTTCTCCTACATACTTTATCTCCAACATTTTCTTTGGTATATTCTCAATTTCCATCTTCATTACCTGACCACACCATCTCTGTCTAACTTCCCCAACTATCTCATGCATTCCCTCTCTTTGGTGCACATAATTCCAGCAGCCTTTTACCATCCTCATTTCTCCCTTCCCGTCCAGCGTTTCCTAACTCTTCCTCAAAAACCATGGGTGGTGCATTAATATTTTGTCAGGTAAACTGTAAGATTTTAAAACGGTTTTATTAGTCTAAACCTTCTCCTATTTTACATATTACAAAGCACACATTATGATTAATTAAACCCCATTTTCCAAGAAATATACAAAGTATCAACTCACTTAGCTACATAGTATGAGTCTCTTGTTAGGATAAGAATGGAATCCATTTCAGTTTCTGATGGATCGCCAGATCTGCACATAACAAAGAAAACCATATTTTCATTACTTATGTCTTGTTATATAGCACTTGTCTCATTGTCTTATTCAGAAACATCTTATTTGCAAGCCAATGTAAACCAGTTTATTTTTATTGAAGCCCCCTAAAATAAAAATGTACAGTTGCTCTTATTGGCACAAAGCTTAAATTCTAACTGTAACATGCTCACGTTGTCATTCCTGCCTTATGACAATGTATGAATGCATTAAATAATCATTATTTTTTAAAAAAAATCTAATGCCAACATGGTTTATTGTTGTCTGCTTTCATATCACATTAAGACTCAATTTTATATCTGCCATAGGCCTTACAACAAGAACACAATAATAAGTTATTGTCAGCAACACCAAGGATCTATGATCATTACTACAGTCAAGGTCTAGTAACATCATTACTACATGATAAATTAAATAGTTGTTAAATGGTTGTTAATTACGGTTATGGTCACATTTTTAAAATGACATCCGGACATGGAAATCGGACCCGAGATCTTTGGCTTAGTAAACCAATTCTCTTCCCACTGAGCTATCTAGGAATCATCATCATTACTATATAATCAACCACTTACACAGGATCTGCGTCAATGAGTCCCCAAGCTCCCAAAATATTATCAACGTCGCTAATCAACATCTTCTTGCAGTCCTCTATAAGAAGTTTCACATGCTCTGCGGTGGCAGCAGTGTCCTCCTCATCCCCGGCTTTATCCTGGCTGAACACATCTTCCGACACAGAGTTACCTGAAAAATGTACAGCTCTTCTTCATTAAGTTCTATTTTTAATTACAATAATTAATAGTGGATATAAAGACCCTCATTTGTGGTAGATAAAATGATTGGATTTTGTTAAATAAGTTGGATTTCTTTACTACCATGTCTTACTACCCATTTTGGGCTGTACGCATGTAATAATTACGCTAATGGGTTGTGGATGAGAACGGTTTAATTTAGAGAAAGTGTTCCCAAATTTGCATGGAGAGAGTGAGAAACAATTTTCTCTCTCTCAGTACACCTGACCTGAATCAAACCACAATCTTCTCCTCATCGGTAGTCTAGTCTATTACAAGAGTGATTCCTTAGAACATGTGGTCACCGAATCAGGTGTTGAAAAAGTTAAATCTCTGTATAAAAAGTTGGTAAATAAGATATTTTTGGGTTTGAAAATAGTGGTAAATATTTAGATGATGTGGTGATATAAACAGGAACATTATGGCTAAAAATGTTCTTGGTCTTTAAATATATTATATGAATATAAAATTAACAATACTTTGAAAATTCACTAAAATATTTGCTTTAAAAAATATATAAAGTATACATCAGATTTGTCATGTTGAGATCTGATACAATTGTAATTTTGTGCAGCAATATATATTTAAAGTGAAACTTGATTAGTAATCAAATTCACTCATATCATTGAATATTTAATGTTCATAGTCAAATTTATTGTTACTTCACATGAACCTTTTATTTATTTATTATTATTATTTTTATTATGAGACTTAGGATGATACTTTTAGTTTAAATATAAACATTTAAGGTCAAAATTGTATGCTTGTGAGGGTTAAGTTCAAAGAAAAAGCTAGTAATTTATAATTTTAGAAAAAGTTATTTTTCTTTTCCAAAGACAAATTTTACATAAAGGGGATGGCAACTTCTAGGTGTTTGAAAATTGGGAATTTTTGTTCCACATCATTGATGTGCTAAATCAACATTAAAAATGTTGTATTGTACCGTCAGAATATTACTGTTAATCTGGAATAAAGAGTGCTTATTTTTTCTGTACCTTGAATGTATATTTTATGTTAAAAATATTTAAAAAGATATTTTGTGATCCAGGATTTGTCCCACTATTTTAATTAAGGATATGCGAGAGCAAATTTTTCAATTCAAGACAATATTGAGATTCAATATGAAATAATAGCGAGAATCAGTTAAATAAAATTCCTTTAAAAGTACAAAAAATTGTAAATTAATTATGTTTATTTGTAAATAAATAGTTAATATAGATGGGTCTGACATCCTAGCTCAGTCAGCAGTGTGTATATCTACTGAGATAGTAGTCCTGAGTTCAATTCTTTGCATGGCCAATTAATTTATCAATGGTGAAATAAGTGTCCCCTTTCACGGTGATGAGTTAACGCCCGGGGCTGAATGTTGTGTCTGTTCTAGATTTAAATAAGTTTATAAGTCGTGCGCTGATATAATTACTCAGTTCAGAAAGTGCACATTAAATAACTAATAATGAAAAAAAAGTGTATAGTTCATTACGCTCCTCTTGACATTTAGGTTGGTGATTTGATTTGGATTATCTTATAGTTCATTCAAACACTTAAGATATATTTAATAAGCATTTTAAAAATGATTAGTAAAATAGTGATATTTGCAATTAATACAACTTTTTATTTAATTTTATGTAACAGTTTATAATGTCAAAGTTTGATGGTGAAAAACAATATATATAACCAAAACTTTTATTAATTAATTTTTTTATTAACTTTTTTTTGTCTTTAAGGTATTATTAGAAATAATCTCTTGGTTTGATGCATGAATTTCTTAAAGCAGTTTTTTCATTTCTTTTATTCATATTTCTTAAATTTCCAAGATTCGTTTTTGACTTTCAAAACAACATATATATATTTTATTTTTTTTCAACTAGTCTTGATAAAGATATTTTAGAGTCTCGCACATCTCTAATTTGTATAAAGCCCTCTCGGCAAGTTGCATACACTTACCTAGCATCATATCTATTGTTGCTTGACGATACACATCTTTGAAACGACTCAGGTAATATCTGACAACATAAAAAACAAATCATTTAAAACACTTGGCTAAAACAACTAAAATATTTGATTTTTTTTGTTTTGCATTATAAATTATTACTCTTCCAATGCATAAAAATTAGTACACCGATGAGGTAGGGATTACGAAGATAGAATTTCAACCAAATGTACCTACATTTATGTGTAGGGAGTGAGAAACCATATAAGGAAAAAACTACCCCAAACACACTCGACCAAGACGTGAAGTTCAACCTCTTTGTCGATGGCAAACCAGATTATAAGAGTTTAATGTTTAATCTGCATTCGCACTGATGTAGGTTAAGTGTTAATAGGGAATTAAATGTATAGTTTATATATAAACAACTAGATTTTAGAGTTTTATGATTTTTTTTGTATTATCAAGTTACCAATTAACTTATAATTGAAAGTTACTGAATTAGGAATGATTTTTCAATATTCCTAATATATATTGACATTAAGTTTTATATAGTAACACACTCTATTTTATTTTATTGACATTGTATACTTCAAGCTATACCTGAACAAGATTTTAAACACATAAAATAAGCTTTGCTAAACTATAAAATAAATAATTAAACAAAGATACTTTTCTTTTATCAGTAAAAAAATCCAATGTGATTAAATAAAATATTAGTCAACTAATGCAAAGAAAATAAATCCTCTAATGCTTTAAGGTGTGGCCAATAGGGAGAGCAAGTATTTTTACAGTTTTTATAGAATTGAAATCTTTTGGCTAAAATAGATCAAATATTTCTCCAGTAGCAACATAGAGTTTAGTTTTCTGCACATGCTAATATCAACATATCTTGAATATCTGCAAAGGATGTCCTAGAATTTTTTTCAAAACTTTTTTAAATAAAAAGCAAAAGTTTTGACAAAATTTCAATACATCCTTGACAGATATGAAAGATCTGTTGATATTAGCATGTGCAGAAAACTAAAATCTATGTTGCTACTGTAGAAATATTTGATTTATTTTGGCCAAAAAAAATGCAATGCTATAAAAACTGTAAAATTACTCATGCTCCCTTCTGCTAAACCTTAAAGACTACAAAATAATCTATGCCACATTTATTAATCACAACTAAACATAATAATTTTTGCAAAGCCTTTTTTTAACCTTCCCTTGTTGCTTATGGATATCCTATTGATTTGAATGGTGAAAAGCCTATTAACATCCAAATAAAATAAAAAATATTATTTCATACTTAAGCTTTTGAGATATTCTAATTATAGATGTGCAACAAAGTACCCTTTTTTAATTCAAGGTGAAGTCAAATCAAATATTTGAAATATTCCTGAAGCCAAAGTGAAGTGTGAATATATATTTTTTTAAAGAGGTTTATTGTATGGTGAAAAATATGTATTGTGCAAACTTGTAGAACTTTAGATGCTAAATATTATATTAAAGTGTTTTATCACAAAAATAAAAAGATTTAATCCAAAATTGACCAACGATGTGACTATCAGAACATTACTACAAATCTGTGTTTTAAACATGATAAAAAATGAAAATAAAATCAAACCAATTTCATAATTGTCAGAGCCAATTCGAAGTTGAAAAATATTCAAAATAGAAATAAAATTTTTGAAGCATTGCACACCCCTCTTTTTGAATGTAGCATTTCTGATGCCAAGTTATTCAATTAATATACTAACTGTTCAGTTTATACACATCTATGATAATTACTATAATGGGGTAGGGATGAGGAAGGAAGCATTTTAGGGCTAATCTATCCGCATTTGCATGGAAGGTGAGTCAAGAACCATTTAGGAAAAATCACCCTCAAATAGGCCTGACCAGGATTCAAGCCCCGATCACATCATCATCAGAAGGCCGGTATAATATGAGCATGACACCTTAGACCGTTCGCCCACTTAAAAGGGTCATTCTTAAAAAAGTATTCAATAGCAATTCATAGAATGTCAAATTAACAAATAGAGAACCTGTTTATAAACCAAAATCTGAGGTTCATAGATAAATAGAATATTCTTAATATATATGAAAATATGTGCCACGGCCACTTGAACAAGACTGTTAATCCCACACACACAGGAGTTAGAGGTTCATATAATTAATTTACATGCTGGTAATAGAGAAGCGAGATAGAAAAGTTGTGAAAGAAGTTTAAGAGTCAAGAAAGCATGAAAACTAGAAGGCGTTGAAAAAAATTAATGTTAAACAGTAGATTATTATAAATAGCATTTACGAAAATTTCATTTTCCCCCTCCCCCAGATTGTATGTAAAAAGATAAATGAAGTATTGATAATAGCACAATAAAGGTAAAGTGAAAAGCAATGATAAAATGTATATTGGATATAGCAGAATATAGATGCCATTAAAAAACCAAAGCACTAAATAAAACACAGCCCATGGTCAAAACACACCTTGTCAAATAGTACAGTGCCGTGGCGAGGTGTATTTCAGGACCAAGAGCAATGTCTGAAAAATATGCGGGAGTGGTGGAAATGGGGACCAAATCATCGATCATGTTCATTGCGACCATGATTTCGTTGGCGCAGTTTGCTAGATCCTCTGCATCAATTTGCTGACCCTGCATTATATCCATCGCCGCTTGACGGTGGGAGTCCACAAAGTGACCCATGTAATATCTGTCAAATGGCCGACAATGTGGTCAGAAAGAATTTACCTTCATCAGTGAGCTACAATATCTTATATTGTATTATTGAATTCATCTAAATTTTAATGGAAACTTAATGGAAGTATTTAAATGTTTATGCTTACCAAAAAAAAAAGTTATATTTGATAATATCAAATGATAGCATCATGCATAAATTAAATATAACAGCAACAAAATAAAAGAATAAAAAAAGGTGTAAGACTCATATTATAACCTAAGTATTCTGTAGTATACATGATTACAATATTTTTGCTATAGCCATTCAATTCTTGAATAAGTTTAAAATCAAAGATAATTAGGAATAGCTGAAAAAATACTGAATTTTTTATTATTTTTAAATTACGTTAACTGCAGTCCAATTTCCATAGGAGGGACCTTCTCCTAAAACTAGAAAAGTCACTAAATCTACTTTCACATATTTATAAGCCAAAAGATAACACTAGTACAAGAATAGAATGTTTACACTTTTTACTGAATAAAAATGTGTTTGTATTTTATAAAAATGCTTTCCTATAAAAATTGGACTGAATTTGAATAAATATTCTCTAAATTTTGACTTTCTCTGAAGTTACCTGTTCGCAGAATTCATGCCATCTTTCATCATCCCAGTGAATTTTCTCTCCCCAGTGCGAGTGTAATCACCCTAGATGTAAGAAATAAAAGTGCAAATAATTATGTTGACATTATTATTGTATTACTAGTGTTGCCCCATAAAAAATAGTTTCTAAATTTATTTGCTTCAAAGCAAATTTTTAATTAATTAAAAGAATCTAGTCAAAATGTTTAAGTTATAGCTTTTAGGTGTACATGTTCAATAATAGGGGCTTATAATTTTTAAAATTTCAGACCTCTTGTGTAGCGGATATTTTGCAATGCTCATGACAGACAAATAAACTATTATTTTTATTAATATAGATATAATATCCGGACAATAATTGTTCAAATTATTTTTAGTTTAATAATGCATTTACAAAATAGTCAGACAGGAGTAGAGTTATAAATATGGTCTTGTCTTCAAAATGTGTTATCTAAAATCATATTTTTATTGATAAGATTGCAATACCCCCTAACCCGCACCCAACCCTTTTTTTAGCGCCTATTACCATACTTTGTCGGTTACACATTTCTGGACTTCTATTGGCAGTTACAGATTTGTAACCGTCTTCTGAGGTTGGGACACCCATGTAGGTAAGATTATTTTATCTATATGAAATTATTTGATGATTACGTTTATGATTATGATTATGTGGTGCCAATAGAAGTCTTATTATTATTAGCACCGCGTCTTACTACCCGTTCGGGTTATACGCACTTACGCTAATGTGTAATGGTAGGGTGATAGTGAGATGAAATGGAGGACCTACAGTTTAACGTGGAATCCGAACCACGGTGGAGGCCTGGCATTCCCCACATTCACAAGATGTCTTGTCAGAGGTGAAGGAAGGGTTTGGTCATCAGATAAATTTATGCCGGGACCGGGGATTGAACCCCGGCCGCCAGCATAGAAGTCTGACACCTTACCCCTGGACCACCAGGTCACCAATAGAAGTCTTAAACTTAGCTTAAGCATAATTAGTCAATCTATGGCAACCATAAAAACCATTCTTCTTTGTGAAAAATATCTATGGTACTGCCGAAATTGAGCCCGGGACTTCTAGATTGGTTTCCGAGAATGATGACCTTTATACTAAGAGGCTGGCTACATTTTGGTTTGTTAGGCATAAGATAGCATGGGCAGTTAGGCCAGTACAATTGTATTCAATTCACATCCTATGAAAGATTTGAATTCAATTTAAATCCTTTACTGAGGACACTAAATGTGATTTGTTTAGTCCTTGTTGAATCCTTAAGGAAATTATAGAGATTTGACAATTCAGACAAAAATTGGTTTTAAAATTATTAGGAAAAAAAAACTAGTATTTAATATAATTTTTATTTTTTTAAGAGTTATTTTGATGGTTACAAAGTGGTTCAGTCAAACATAATCATATAACATACCTAAAATGCAGACTCCATACCATTAATCTACCATTTAACTGAATGTGAATTCACATCTTGACAAAAACATGTTATTATTTCAATACAGTTTTTAATTTATATTGCAACCAAATAATTAGTGTGAATAGAACCAGAATTTAATCAAAATAATCATAATATGAGAAAGCAAACCTCTTTTTATAATTATGTTAAAAGAGTGTGTGAGTAGTTATTTTTCACTTCCCCGGAGTCAAGTTAGAATCAAGTTTGAATTGAAACATTCAACTATTTTTGAGTTGTGGAGCTTTTTTGAGTTTGAGTTATTTAAAGCAATATTTATATAAAAAATATTTTAAGTTAATATTCGTAATAGCTCATAAGTACAAACATAGAATTTTAGAATGTTTTTTTATGGAAAAAATTATAATAAGACCAATTCAGATTTTTAAATAATTTTAATATAATCCTACTTTATTTAATTGTACAAAAGTAAGTATTGAGGGACTATTTGCTATGAAATAAAATCTTAAAATCAAATAAATTTAATAAAGCTTGAAATTTTTGAGGAAGAAAATAAAAAAATTTGAGCACTCAAATTTTTCTAGTTTTGTTAATATATTTTAATCAAGTTAGAGCAGCTTCTAAGACTCGGCTCAAACTCAATTTTCTTTCAACTCACACACCCCTAATAAAAAGTAGATAAAGTTAAAAACCAAATTTTTTCATATTATTGTTGGGAGCCGACAACATGTAGAACAGAGGGTACACTCAAAACTAAGAATATGAAACTAGAGAAGTGCATAGTTGACACTAGGAGGTATTGCAACCTAGGACGGCTGCCTAGCTTACATTTACATTCCTAGTCTTGAGACGATGGTTTCTGTACCGACTATGTGAATTCCAGACAAGGATGAACAGCCGATTTATGACCCGGAGTTCATCCAGGGACGAAATGATTTTGACTAGTAGAAGAGTTTTGTCCGGTACTTCATCAGAGGATGTTGTTAAACTTAAGACCTTTGCATGGTCCAAGAACCATATAGAGTTAGGGTAGTCCACCCATTGACAGTTACTATGTTCCGAATATCATCATTTGCAAATAATTGTATAGTTTATATTTAATGTTATTAAATTAGTTAGTTTTGAATAGAAAAAATCTCTCGTATTATTTAAATGTGTGGGTGTGCTTCCATCCTCTATGAACAAGTCTTCCGGTTAATAACACTATTTTTGGTCATGGTTTTTGTGCATTTCTTTTTTTTTTTAATCCTTTTTCCTGTGACATTAAATTAGTGCTGTAGCGGGCTAGCCAGTCCTGGCCTGTACAAAATAAATCAGCTTCAGAAAATCATTTCCCAATATATATATTTAATGTATAACACTATTTATTACATACCATGCCTCAGGAACATCGCTGAACAAGAATGGCTCCATCGGAAGAGTTATACATACTCGCCTTCATTCAACTTTGTACTTGACTCTTCCGAGCTATCTAACGAACTGAGTGGAGTTCTGCAAGGCTCGTGAGCGTCTTGGCTTGGTGCCTAAGTGCAGTTTTCAATGTTGAGGGGTGTGTCTACACCCCCTTTCTATGCCGTAGTTCATCTGTTCAGCCACTATAAAACACCTTGGCCCCCTGGGATTGACACAGTTTCAGTCTAATCGTCGACGACCAATGTCTCCAATCAGCAGAATTTCATATCATAGTGGTCACGACGATGGTGCCATTGGAGTCACCGGACAGATGGAAATAACATACCGCAAAAGTTTGAACTTTTAACTAAAAGGGAGTAAGAGGTTTATAACTAGAATGTAAAGTTTAGGGATAGTTTTCTTACAAGTTGAGTGTGTCAGTCGCTCTTAAAGTTGTAAAATACGTTATTAGGTTAGCCTTTATTTGAAAATATCATGTTTAATGTGTCATGAGTGATCTCCCGCAATCACTTTTTTTTTCTGCTTGGTCCATAAGACCAGCGGTTTAGTTGGGGTGTATCTCACTCCTTGGCCTGCGAGATTATGTTGTGGTCAGCAGGGCCTTCAGGTGGGATAGGGGGAATTAAGGTTGATTCCAGGCCTGATGTTTATACCTAGTTAGGTATTGGTTAGCTTTTCTTGTGGAATTCTGTCGCCTCACGCCTAGTTGTTCACCTGTTTGTGGTGCACAACTTGTGGCTTTGTTCCTGCCCTTCTGGCATGGCCCACACTCTATTGGACATTCATGTCTGGCTTCCTTAAGGGGCTGCGTGAAGCTCATTTGATTGATTGAAGCCCATGTGTGGTTATTGGTTGGTACTTAGGTTGAGTATGGTATTTTACTCATAGTTCCTGGTTATACTGATTGGTTACTCATCAAACTTTGTTAAGCCGAGGCCTAGAACCCTAAATGGCAACTTTCACCAAGATATTTGCCCGGTGTATCTATGACTGGAACTAATATTCATTTCTCTGAAACTGTTGTAACTAAATTAAACATGGTCAAGCTAGCTTCACTGGCGTATATCGTTCTCACCCCTTAAAATAGGGTAGTTTGTATTAGACATTGAGCAGATTCTGTCTTGGCCATACTCGCCTGAAATAGCCTATAAGATATTTGTTGCAACAAATTTACTATCACTATTGTATTGTGTAGAAAGTCTGTGTCTCCTGTGGGGGAGTTACTCAAAATATCTTCACAATTGTATTTATTCCTAGGAAGTATTTCAACACTCTTTTAAGAGTGGGACGAGACTATTTGTTGGGTTAGCGGGGTTTTAACTTTTGTGTTTGACTGTAGGCGCTTCACGCACAGTTCACTCTTTGAGTGTGTCAACATTCTTGTCCAGCCTTTATGTTAATTGGCTTGGCCAACACTATAGGTCAGTTTAGATAATATTGGATTGTGCTTTGCTATTTACCATGTATTTGCTTAAGTAGTCGGCGCATTTAGTGTTAACTATTATGCAGTAAAATATAAATCACTATAAAAAAGCATCTAATCATGTTGAGATCAAATTCTTTTAGTTAGTTAAATAAAAATTAAACATTTGCTGTATATTTTTCCAACACAATATTAAAAATGTCATCAATGCAAACATTTGACCTTATAGAAATTTAAATTAAATAGTTAAAACCAAATTATTATTTTTTTACAAACTGCATGGTTGTTTGACAGACTTTAAGAAATTTAGATTATTATTTATATTTTATATAGCAACTTAAGAAAGAATGTAGTAAAGCTAATCTATTATGTTAATCATGTTTTTAGTCTATGCATTCGTTATATTTGGAAGAAGGTATAGGAAAGGATGATAGAAAAGGAAATGAACACAAAATGACTTTTTACAATGAAAAAAAGAACACAGTTCACACTCTACATTGCTGCCACTGGACAAGAAAGTAATAGCTGTCTCTTGAAGAAAATCGATTGTTAACATCCACCAAACCCCCAACCTAGGTTTCATTCTATCGGAACTCACCAAGAGAGAGTGTGAAACGTGCAACACAACTTCCTAAAAGAGGAAACAAAAAAAAACACAAAGAAAGAGAGGAAAAGGAAATTGGTAAGGAATTATAGGAGACTTAGATAAATAAGAACATTTAAAAGTAATAACATAAAGTACTAAGTACTGTACAAACACAGGAAATGAACAGTGGATGAAGGGTGACCTGGTAGTCTAGGGGTAAGGTGTCAGACTTCTATGCTGGCGGCCGGGGTTCGATCCCCGGTCCCGGCAAAGATTTATCTGATTACCAAACCCTTCCTTCACCTCTGACAAGACATCTTGTGAATGTGAGGAATGCCAGGTCTCCACCGTGGTTCGGATTCCACGTTAAACTGTAGGTCCTCCATTTCATCTCACAATCACCCTACCATTACACATTAGCGTAAGTGCGTATAACCCGAACGAGTAGTAAGACGCGGTGCTAATAATAATAATAATAACAGTGGATGAAAATATATAATATATGCCTAGCTATTTACGAAAAGCCTTTTTTTTTCATGCTTTTTGAGATATTTTGTTGTATTTGTAAGAAGGTACAGAAGGAAATAGATGCACTTATGATTTGGATTTATAAAATACAAAATAAAATAAATGTTATTTACCTTAAGAGCATTGGTCCCTGCATACTGCTTGCTGATTATATCACCGTTGTTGGCCCAAAGGAGTTGAAATGTTTTGCGAATGTTGGCAGGCATGATTCCTTCTGGTGGAATGAGTCCAAGCTTAGAGAACTGAATCTCCATCACAGCCTTGCCGAGAGCCGTCTCCAATTCAAACAAAGGATGAGATTTGTTACCACATATTAACATATAGTGTTTAGAAATGTACAGAGTGTAAAGTATCTCGGAAGTGTGATTGAGACGAAGGATAAAATTAGAAAAGATCCAATAAGAGGGCAGCAGAAGGAGATGTTCTGAAGGTGCATAAGAGGCCTGCTATACAAAATAGAAGTGAACATAATGTGTGAGTGTAAATGTAAGTATATAGGGTGTACTTTGTACATGTAGTTATGTATGCAGCAGAAACATAGATATTGGTTTTATGAGAAACCAGAAAAGTGAAGTTTTTGAGGAGCATGCCAGCAGTCACAAGGAGAGACAGAATTTATAATGAAGTTGTCTGGACAAGAGTTGAGGTAAAGGGAGTACAGGAGGTAGTAGCGGAAGCAAAGGTGTCGTGTAATGAGGATGAAAATGGAAAAAATTCGCAAGAAAATGATGGATATGAAGTAGGTAGGAAAAAGAATACAAAGGAGACCAAGAAAGAGATGGGAGAAGCATATAACAAGTGTGTGAGTGAGAGAAGAAGAATGAACAAGAATGAAAGAGGAATAATGGTAGAAGGGCATGGGAGGTGAAGACATTTTAATAAACTTACCGGACCACAGGCTGTAAATATGATGATTATTATTATTATTATTATACTAGCACATGTGAAATGACATTCTAATGTTGGTAATTGAGATACAATAAGCTCCACAACACTGATCATAGCTAAATTTTCACAATAAACTTTATTCTCGTGAATGTTTTTTTAATGTACTTAAGAAACATAAAAATGAATCATAATTAATTTTCCAGCTAGGCTACTAGTCATGGTGAGCTTGTTGACTAATTAATTTTATCACCTTTTCTGTGGTTGGTAAAAATTTTAATTTTCAAAAACCACTGTGCTTTACATTGTAAAACTATTGATAATGTAATTTCCAACATTTTATTTTTATTTTAAATATTGTACTTACCGTAGTTATTAACAAGAAACTGTGTCGCTTTGTCTCCTCATCGTCACTGTAAAATTTTGAATAATCACTCAAATAAGAATGCACTGCATATATTTCTAGCATATCATAGGTTTTTTCTTTTCTCTTTTAATCCCATACCTCAGGCACGCACAAACACAAACACAGGTGCGATTGGGAGCTGAGTTGGGCCTGCTATGATGAACGCTCTTAAACACAGTTTCTTTTTATTCCTTTTTTTTATACCACCGCGTTTTACCACTTGTTCAGGTTATACACGCCCAGTATACTCTCTATTCTACGGCCTTTCACTGTTCCCTGGAAAATAGTCGTTATTTCAAAGGGGTCATTATTGGAATTTTAACCGATTATGTTCCACCCCCAACCTTCATATGAAAAAAAGACATTTTTTAGGCAACACGTGAAAAAATAAATTTAAAAAAAAACTATTTCTTAAAGAAGTCCATTATGGAGGCCTGCTTCTTCTTAGTGCCAGTTTTCTCAATGAAGTCTTTCTCATTATATAACTCGGATCACAGCTCTTAGCTAGCGCCCTGGTGCTTAAGTGCTCTTGGGTAGACTTCCTCGGCTTTTAGAACATTTTTCGTGGTGGGGATGTTTTCAGGCTCTTCTTCCATTTCTTCCTCCCCCTCTTCATCTCTGGACTCCTACTGCTCCCTGATTATATTGGCGTCATTGAGGGTGCTCCAAACTGTGATGTCATCTCATACGTGCAATCTGGGGCTAATCTCTACCACGTTTCTTTGTCGCATGGCCGAGTGAAAGTCAGGGAAGCAAACGAAGGTGCTGTTGATGGGCTAGGCTGCGGTTCCATCAAGGGGCCTACCTGTGGTTTCATGGAGGAGCCTGGCTGGGAATTGGCATCCACTGGCGGTGGGTTGTCTGGGTCCTTGGCGCTGGCAACAGCGGGAAGCACAAGGATGGCAGCCTCTTCGTCAACTGGTAGGACAAATTGGGCATGTCGGAAGCAGTTGGCTATCACGACGATTCATTTCATGGCCCTAGGCACGTCCCACCTTTCTACCTCCTTGCCTATGTCGAGATTTCACACCATTCTCCGCACAAGCATCCCATAGAACTTCACCTTCACTTGTTGTATTATTCCTTGTTCCAGGGGCTGAAGCATGCTGGTGGTGTTCTTTGGCAGGAACACCAACTCGATGTTCCCGAGTTTGTTGATAGCAGGATGTGTGAGGCAATTGTCAACAAAGAGCATGACTTTTCTATTTGCGGCATCCATCTTTGAATCAAAGCCTTGAAGTCACCTCGTGAACACCCCCAAGGTCATCCATGCCTTCTTATTAAAATCATAGTCACAAGGCAGGATGTTACCCTTGAAACCCAGGAGTTTCTTGAACTTCCCAATCACGAGGGGCTTCATCTTATCGCTGCCGTCCATGTTACAGCAAAGGACAGTGAGGTGCTCCTTGCTCCTCTTCACACCATTGCACTTATACCCTTTCACCGCAAGAGTGTGATCTGGCATGAGTTTGTAGAACATCCCCAGCTCATCAGTGTTGTATTTATCTTGAAGCTGATAGCGCCTAAGAATATTTCGGAGCGAGGGCATCCACTCCTTCACCGGTGTTGGGTCGGCCAATGCGCTTTCACTGACAACCTTGTGGCTGGATATCCTGTGATGCACTTTGAAACGCTCTAGCCACCCACTTGAACACTTAAAAGTTTTCTAAACCCAACCTCAGGGCAAATTCAATGACCTTCCTCTTCATTATCGGCCCGTTTATAGGCACGATTTGCATTCTACACTGGCTGAACCACATTGCATAGCCTATTCCAGATTCACGTGTGTCGTACCCTTCAAATGTTTGGTCTTTAAATTGCGGCCTTCCTTCTGCACTGCATTCACAATTTCTTCTCTCATTTTGAGAAACTTGAAAAGTGTCGACTTTGAGATGCCATGCCGCCGCGCAATCACCGTCATTGTAATCTTCTTCTCATACACTTCCTGGATGATCTCATACTTCTTCATGAGCATCAAAAAGGTCCTCTTTCCACTCATTTCATCAAAATTATAAGTTCGTATCAAATTAAAAAAATAGCATGGTTTGTCAAAAATCGTTCAATCAAACCAAAAAAGTAACGAAATCGAAATAACAATGGCAAAAACAATAGCAATAACAAAAATCGTTCACAAAATCAAACCGTTCAATTCAAATCGAGAATCAAAATAACAATGGCAACCAGCCTGGCGTGTGATGTAGCGGCATTCACGCGCGCAGGGAAACATTGTCTTGTTTGTGCAAGGGGGTAGACAGAGTCAAATGATATTGGCTGGCCCTGATGGGGTGGAGTCTATTTTTATACCTGTCCCACCCCAGCTACTAGTAATACAGCACTCACAAAGATGATTGCAACGCAGCGACCTAAATAAATGCAACAAACACATTTTACAGTTGATTTCCTTAAACTTGTCAACCTTTTTTTCCATATTTTTCACGGTTCTCCAAAAAAGGGTCACTTCGAGAGGGACGCTATTCTCGGGGTCATAGAATCAAGAGTTGACTGTATATAATTACTTTAATTAGGTAAGGATGAGGAAATAACTTTTTTTTAGGTAATCTACCTGCATTCGCATGGAAGTAGAGTAGGAAACTATTTAAACCACTCTAAGTAAACCCGACTAAGATTCAAACCTCAATTTCTCCAGCATCATTAGGCCAGTTTCAAATGAGAATGACGCTTTAACTGTTCAGCCCCTGAAGCAGGTTAAAACACAGAATAAATGTTTCCAGAGTGAGTTAATTAAAGAAAGATGTCTTATGAGAGTACTAACAAGTTCTTTTAATATAGCAGAGATCTTATAGAACACTTTCCATAATTTTTCTTTAATCAAGAAGTAAAAGAGGATTTCATAAAGGCCTGTCGTGACCCATTTTAACACTTATGACACCCAACAACAAATACAATGAATAAACAACTAAAATTTCTCACCTGAACAACATTTGTTCTGTCAAGGCAGTCGATACAATTCACCCTAAATACACCCTTTTGACTGCAGATTTGACCTTCCTTATCTCTCCAACAATATCCCATATCTTTGATCACATCAACCAGGTGACCAATCAGAACCGACACGTTCTCAAAGTGCATTCCTCGACTGAAAAAATAAATGGAAACGTTCTAGCAAACAACTGTACTAAGAAAACTAAGAAATAAAGTATTAGTTTTTTGCAATGTACACAAACGCCAGTGTTGGCTAATAATTTGTTAACATTATATACTGATAATCCGATAAGTCTAATAGAATATGAATTATTATTTTTAAGCATTTTTGTTTATATCACAAGTAGATCAAAGTTCCTGGCTAAAGATCCAGAGGTCCTAGATTCGATCCCCAGCGCTTCTAGATTTTCTGTGAAGCAGTGTGTCTAGAATGGGGTCAACTCAACCTCATGAGGACAAAGTGAGGAGCTACTTGAGAGAAAAAGTAGCAGCTCCGATCTAGAGAACTGAGATTAACGACCATCATGCCAGCCACATGAAACCCTCTTTACGTAGTAGGCACTAACTTTCCTAAAAGACTGAAGCCACTCTGTTGGTATGGCTATATAGCGAGTTGACATTGTGGAGTTTATCTTGACATGCATTACTTTTCTAATGATTTTGGAAAAATAATAAAAGAATGATATAAGCTGTTTGAATTTCTAAAGTGAATTCCATTTGAGTTTTTTACCCTATTTGTCTCTCACTACCTCTTTGATCAGTCTGTAAAAATTCAACCATTTAACCAACACAACCCACAACGTTGGGTTAATGATTTGTATTCAAAAGATTTGTAGTAAAAATAAAAAATTTCATAACTTTTGAAAAAGAGTATTCAACCCATCTCTAATAATGTTGAATAAATCTCGCCTATCTGTTTAATTGGTTATATAGTGGTTAAAAATTTAGGAGTGTGAGAAGTTCACTTTTATTAATTCGAAGCAAATCTGATTCAAATATATATGAAATATTCTCCAAGCCAAACCGATATTTGAATATATTTTTGTTAGTTGTTTTATGAATTATTTTTTTTATATTTTGCTTATTTATACAACTAAAAAAACTCTATGGCGTCAGCCTGCAATCGAGCCATACAGGCTGAACGACTGCCTTCTGCTGGCGAATCAAGTACTAAATTTTTGAGATAGAGAAAGCGTGCCATGTGATCAGCACAGGAAAACCTCCTGGCCACTAATCTGTGTTTTTTGGACCGGAGCTGCTACTGTACACACTAAAATAATTTATAAAATGTTTTATTAAACAATTGTTTGTAATATTTGATTCTAAGCTGATAAGCTAAAGTATAACAATTCAATTACACCAGATTTTTTCATATTAATATTAATTTGTAAATTTCCTAAAAGCTCAGAATGATAAAATTAAATACAAGCCTAAATGATTATTGCTAAGGCCTCGTAATTATTGTCAAAGATCGATTTTTTATTTATTTTTTCAAAACAAAGTCAAAGCTGATATTATTTTGAATATAAGTCAAGATTTTTTGAAGTTTTGTACAAACCTATTAAAAAAGACAATGAACAAATTGGCAATAAATAGTTTTTAAAGTCTAGAAAAATGTTACACATACCAATATTCATGAAAGTCGAATGTAGCGTAAATAATCTCTGGGTTATTGAACATGACTATATGGTTGGTGTAAGCATCCCAGATGATCTTCTCTTTGCCAGACTGCTCCACAAGATTTACAACAGTAACAGGCCCATATATGGACAATTCCTCTTCAAAGTGCTTTTCAAATGCTATCTGAGTTTCTACCTCACCTGTTTGAGGGGTGAGGAAAATACAATTTTAAAAAACACAAACACACATGATAAATTGATTTAACACTAGAATGCTATTGCGTGTAAAATATACCTGTAATGCTTAAACAATTTATCCCCACTCGTCTCCCTGGCAAGCAAGCCTTCCTTCAAGCTATGCCTTCAATGATCAGTCAACAATTAGCTGTTGTGACGGGTGGTTATTTGGATGTAGAAGCCAGATTTACATACTAATAGTAGTAATTTACTTGTGGGAAGCACCAGAAGTAACTGTGCTCAGATTGTTAAAAATTTATTCAATACAGTTATTTTCATTTATTTCTTTTTTTTTACTAATAACCAGATAGTTCAATCCATTACAAAATATTACACCACCCAGACCCTGGACGTTAATTCATCTATGTGAAAGGAGAAACCAACGTTTCACTGACGAAAATTTTTTTGGCCATGCTAGATATCAAACCCGGGACCCTTAGTGTTCAGTAGACATAAGCTACTGACTAAGCTAGGGTGTCAGATGTAAGAGAAATCAAACAATAGAGAATGGAGCACACCAGTTACACGCAATATGTAACAAAACAAGTCATCTGGATTTGGACGAATTAATTGATTTAATCATTAAATTTGTATTATTTTTCCCATGAAGTGTAATATAATTATTATACTACAACACCTTTCAAATTATCATAGTCATTATTTAAAGATGTAAAAAATATTTTTTTGTTCAAAACTGTGTTTGTTAGCAAATTATCAAATAAAAATATGAGTTTGGTTAAGGGTGGATTAAATGAATATCCTAGTCATTTAAGGGAAGTTATGTATTCTAATAATAAAAATATAGAACAATATTAATAATAGGTATATTTGCTGTTGTAATTTGTGTAGAATATAGTGGTGACTCGTGTATAGGCACTGCGAAACTGCGGCACCTCCTATTTCCACTTGATATTATCGATAACATTAAATATAAGGAGCCCTTTTTTCTTTATTTTTGTAGCACAATATATATTTCTCAAGCTTAATGTCAGTACTTCAGTAGCCATCCCCTAGTTTATGAAAAAGATACAAAAATCTTTGTATGGAACTGTACGCTTCACAGTGCCAGCGATGTGGTGTTTGACTGTTGTGTGCATGAGCACATAATAGGGGGTGGGGAGCAAGACGGGACTGCCAGGTAGAGAGAGCAATGTTGCACTCGCAGTACCAGCTCTGGCGTGATGGTGGAAGGAAGTTAAAAACCATGTACCATATTCTTGAATGTGATAAAGTGTAGAATAGTGTAGAATTAGATTATTATTCTGCTTCCAGCTATTCTATTTGATTCATGTTTTTTCGTTGTTTTTTTTATTTAAATGAAAGACTAAATGCACTTGCAGTACTGTCAATGGAAAAAAATTTCCTCAATTGTCATCCAGAGATCAAGGAGAAAATTATTGAACTTTTTGCGCAAATTAAAACAAGAAGAATGGATTTCATTTTTAAATGAATAGATCAAGCTTGAACTGTAACAATTTAAGTTAAAGTGAGTAAAAAAAGTCTGTTTTTTTTGTTAAAATTTTATCAAGTTCTTGAATAAATTTTCTTTTTATACGTGTTTTTTTTCCTTTTCACACAATTTTAAAACAAAGGCTAAAAAAAATTTGGAGCAGTACCCCCACTAATTTTAGCTACGAGCCGCCACTGGTAGAATATTTACATATTAGCTTGCAATTTGTTGATGAAGAACAAATTTGAAATGTTAATTAGTTTATTTGCAAAATAAAAAGATAATATTCAAAATATAAGTTTGAAATACTTGATTCCTCTAATATTTTGTTTTTAAAAGTATGTGAAAGAATGAAGATTTGAAACAATTATAACAAAATATCTAAAATCCAAATATGAAAGTATTTATTTGAAACATAATTTCACACTAGTGTTATAATCAATTAGGGATGTGCAAAGATTTGAAACGTTGACTTGGCTCCGGAACAAACATCAGCTTCGACTCCACTTTAAAAAAAAACTTCCCGCTTCAACAATTGCGAAGTTTTGCCAATAAAGATTTAGACATATAAAATACTCAAATTATCGTCAATTATTGCCATTTTGAGCAGCTAAAAATGAATAAGCATAAGCATACAAACAAAAATCTGAAATCGTTGAATTCTAAGTTGTATTAATAACTGGATTCACCAAACTAAAATGAAATATTACAAAAAATTGCGCAGTGAAACATTTACAATGTAATTTTAAGGCATTAAAATAAATTTATTACAACAATATATTTTTAAAGTATAAAATAACAACCAAATGTTGAAATTAAAATTCAGCTTTAAGAATATTTCATATATTCAATACGATTTCCCTTCAAATTAAAAAAGTGGACTTGGCAAGCGCTTATAATGAATTGCATAAACTTTTGAAATTGGGAAAACAAGACAGTTCAATTTCTTTTAACTAAAAGATAAAATAAAAAATATGGTAACGAAATAAATAAAAATTTATAAAAAATCAGTTCATCCAAAAAAGTGAGATGTGAGATTTGAAAGCGAATTTTAAATTAGGATTCGAGAAAAATAGGATTCGACTCATCCCTGAAATATTCCCAATATATAAAGTTATACCAACTTACCTTTATCAATACGTGGAGGTGGCCTGTACTTGTAACCAGGCTGTGACCAAAATACAGGCACTGAGCCTCGCACTTGCACAAATGACACGTGATGATGGTGATGGCAAACTATTTGCTCGGTCTCGACATAGTTGGCACACTTGCCCTCCTCATCCACTCCTCGCCGCTTGTAGCGGGTGCCAGCCCTAAACCTACTGCGGCGTGATATTAAGATAAGTGTGAATGTCTGAAATTAAAATAAGGTTAAGATGTGTCAGTCATACATTGTTACAATTTTGTGAGCCCCTCATGTGTCACAATAACACAAACCCCTTCTCCCCCTTCCCTCAGCTAAAGGGCATTTTTAATTTTAGAGCCTATATAACCTTTTTATTGAAATTTATTTGTACATTTTCGCCAAGCTCGACACTCTCAGTCGAGTTTATTTCAAAATAAATATGCTTAATTATAATGTGATGACATGCATTATCTGACTACCCCTTCACCACTCGTCACGCTTTGTCATGCCAAGCACTACTTTCTCCCCGCTTACCCCTGATATGTGTACATAGTTTACGGACAGCCCCTTATGATAGATGTATAAATACATCAAAAGTAGAGCTAGTAACTTTTCTGTCAGATAACTTGGGCTAGTGACTCTTTTAGACATAACCAATTATTATAACTGACTACATCACATTTTGTACTATAGTCTACAATAAAAACCACTAAGCCTCCAGGACTTTTATATCAAAGCTTGCTCCAACCATCTCTTTCTGCATTTAAGCCACCCAGACAACTTGCCCAGAGGGTATAGGAAGAGCAATAGCGAAATATATATTTTAAGACCAAGGTGATTGTACCAAGTATTAAGTATGATTTGCACAGTATATCCAGCCATGATTTGTTTTTAATATTGTATAAATTGTACCGAAAATAAAATTCCGTAAGGCATATAAATAGTAAAATAATAAAACCATCAATATTATTACCTCATTACTTGGTTCTGCAGTTTCATATCCAACCTCAACTTTGCATTTTTCTATCTGCACGAATCCCTGGATAATTGGGATAATCCAAGGATCCGCAAGTGAAGTCTAAAATAATAAAAAATAATTTTTTTTAGTACAAAAACTCTACACACTTTTCAAATAGTCATAATTTAATATCAATATGATTGTTTTCTTTGTATTGCTTGCAAATAAAATATAGACTTCATCTTTTATCACAAAATCAAAATAAAGGAAATGATTAGGGATGCGCATGAACCATTTTTTTCAATTTGAGATGATCTCAAGATGGGAATATAAAAAAGTACCGAGACACAAGAACGAGATTAGAAAATGTCCTTTAAACGTACAAGAATGTAAATTATGTTTTTAAAGTGAATATATAGCTTATCGAGTTCCTTTTTGACATTTGAGCGGGCGCTTGCTTTAGATTGACTTATAGTTCATTCAAACACTTGAGATATAACTCATAAACATTTGAAATGCAATTAATAAAATAATGATAGTTAGTTACAATGAACACCATTTATAATTAATTTTATAATATAAAAGCTTATATGGTCAAAGATTGATAATGAAAAACAATATTTATAACCAAAACATTTCTTAATAAAGGCTGTTACAGGGAGGGGGGAGATGTGGCCTATTATTGGGTTCTACAGTATTATTAGAAATATTCATTTTTTAACTTTTGAGACAAGATTGATCTCTCTCTTTTTTTTATCTCAGATTTTCAAAATATTTTCGAGTCTCGCACATCGCTAAAAATGATCCCTGAAATTAAGTGACCGAGCATCTCTCTTGTGGAAGTCCTCTTATCTTGAATCACTGAGAAGACGATATATATATATGATGAGGGAGGTCCTGGAAAGGGACTCGGTTGGAGGCAGGAGAGACTTCCAATAACCAAAAGAAAAAAAAAATATGTTTGAAATTCTCAACATCAACTAATGAGATTAATAAATGAGGAGAAAAAAGAAACTTTTAGTGACTTAATAAAAATTTTACTTTTAGTAACTCGCTAAAAAAACATGACTTCAAACGGAAAAGTGGCCTGTTATGAGCTTTGTCGTTGAGTCAGAAGGTGTATAACTTTAAATATCCCCCATTTTAAGTTAAAATACCGGCAGACAAAAAAAATGTGTACCTATGCTTGAACTATTATTTTTCCATGTGCTTAGTCGTATGAAAAACCTTTTTGAAATATCTCAAATGTATATTATTATATACATACATCTAGACTAGTGTTTTTTCAACCAGTGTGTCGTAGAACATTAATGTGGAGTGAAGGGTCTGCAGGTTTGGCATAGGATAAAAAAAATGTAAGAAGAAGTTTTAGAAACAAAAGTAATTTTTTTTAATCAATGATCAAATTATTCTAAAAAATAGCATAAACATTATATTAGCAATTGAACTTTTAAACAAAATTTTAATACTTGTTTTTTTATTATAAAATATCTCCTTAAAAAACTGATGGTGTGCCTTTACAATTTGTACAGACTTGTTTAGTGGTTTATGAGTTAAAAGAGTTTGAAAATTTCTGGTCTAGATATACAGACAAAATTAGATTGGAATGAACTTTTTTTAAGTTATATAAAAGTCATAAAACAATGTTAACATATTTACACACAAAATCATGTGATAGATAATTTCAATATTTATGAAATTGTACTGATAATAAAGTAAAATCTTATTAATGACTAGCAGAAGTACCCGGCGTTATCTATGTCAATGCTTTTCTTTGATTCAAACAGACAGAAAAAACTCTTCATTTTATTTCATCCAATCCAATTTTTAAATAATTTAAAAAATCTCATTCAAATTTTAAATTTTCAGCTTCAAGGTTCACATGAACGTGCTCAGGGGCTACTAATTTTAAAATGTCAGACCTCTGCATGTGATAAATATCGCACAATGCTCATGACGGACAGGTACACAAACTTCATTTTATTAAACTATATTAAATAAATATAGATTATACATTAAATTAAACTAATAATAGAGTAAAATATTATTAATGATGGCCACAAAAAATATACATAATAGTTCCTTCCTACCAGAATTCTACTATAGCAAATAATGTCTTACATTCATCGTGATGATATCCTCCAGCATGTGCTTGTTCCAGAAGAATCGGTCGTCAACCGTCCTCCACCAGGCTGTGTCCTTGTTGATATTCATCTCTCGAAGCTCACACTGACGCTCGAGTGAATTGGTGAGGTCGCCTGTGAGACAGTAGTAGAACGAGTCCGTGTCTGTGAAGATACGCTGTAGCTCATCCAGCAGGCGGCGTTCGAGCTTCTCGCGGTCCTTACTGTCCCTATTTTTGCCCAGTTTCACCTGAGACAGTTTATATAGAGGTTTTTTTATTACCATAAAAAAATAAGGCAGAAGTTTAGAGAAAAACCTTTTTTAAATATATTTTTAAAAATGTTTGTTAGTACTAAAATAAGCTCCCAACGTCAGCAGATTAACAAACCAATGGTCTTAAAATCGTGATTTCAAGTTATAAGTGTCAGTCTTAGTTTAATTTAATTTTAATGTTAGAGCATGTTTATATAATGGGAAAATTCTTGAGAAATATCAAAAGCTAGTGTCACAATTGTGACATTTTGGCTGTATAGCACTACTTGCATTCAAGTAACGCCCACTTCGTTAGGGCTTCATTTTCACAATCTTTAGGACTGCCAAGGATGGGGAGATCCAGGTTAGAATTTTGGTTAAGAGTGTGGAGAGTAGTTTTACCTACATGATTTTACTCTCTCCCTCCGCACAAATAAGTAGTGAGATGTGTTAGGAAAGAAATTAGAGTAGCTTTAAAGACTATTTTAATAGTCACAGTGATTAGATCAGGCAATGTACATATTTTAAACAGTAGAAGAGATAAAGTATCAAGTAAGGAAATTACGTATGGTTTGTCGTATGGGGCCGACATCATTACTTCCCCTTCAAAGTAAATTGTACTAGGAGTTTTTATCACTCAAGAAATATCTGTTGACCTCAACATGGTTTGAACCCACAAACATCAAATAGTGAGACGAGCACTTTACCCCAAAACCATTCGGATTCACAAGGTTTATTAATAAGATAACCTGCCTCGGTGGCGTAGTTGGCCAACGCGCTAGTCGTGTTGAGCTCGACTGCTGAGGACAGGGAGATCGAGGTTCGAATCTCAGTCGGGTTAACTGGGAGTGGTTTTTCCTAAATGGTTTTCCACTCTCCCTCCACGCAAATGCGGGTTCACTTCCTCTAATTCAACCTTCCCAATTCCAAATCCATTAGTACTTAAAGCGTAAAAGCCGAATGGGTAGTAAGACGCGGTGCTAAATAACTAAGATACTGGATATGCATGATCATGCTTGAACCAAAAATTGAAGTCCAGTTTTTTTCCATTCCTCTACCTTACAAAAGCACTAGAATTAGTGGGGGGAAAAAAATTTGAATATGTCAAAATGGTTTCAATGGCACTGTCTTTTAATAAAGACTATAGAAAATCTCGTTGTGATATGATACCTGGTTATAGCTATGTTAGATACCTAATCTATGCATTATCTGCAAAAAGGAAATTACTATTTGTACCTGAGATGTCGCCATTGCAGCTGCCTGCTGGGTTGTGTTCTTGATAGAATTGGTAGCAGATTTAATCGTTCCCCATGTCTTGGCAAAAGCAGCTTTCTGGGGAATATCAAAGATACCCCCACTAACACCACCACTCAAACTGCTCGACTTTTTAGTACCAGTGTTGTCCTGATGTTTTTTGCATGGCTGGAGTCCTAGATCCAAACTGTCTCCAGACAGGCCAAGTTGAAGGAAGGCAACAGATTTGATCTTATAAACAGTTTTCCCTCCAGGTAGATCGCCCACCGTTTCACACTCTTTTATTAACATTAGTCGACTTTCCATGATGGACTGGAGCTCAATTTTACCAATGATGCCATAGAAGAGACCAAGGCAATCTGGATCATTTGCAGAAGCTAGGTCCCAACCTAGAATAATGTTAATTCATAGATGTAAATGTTAAAACAACAATACTATTCTCGGAAATAGGATAGGTTGGGTAATATTAAGTGCCTAGTCGTGGATTTAAGGTAGAGTAAGTTTTTATCACCCCATCTTACTACCAGTTCCAGTGGCGTATTCTAAGAAAAATTAATAGGTATGCTGTACTCTAAAAGTTTCAATGAAAATTTGGGGGCCGAGTGCCCTCAGCCACCGTTGTCCAAGAACGTCATGGGTTTATTTCAAGGGATGTATTTGAAAATGTGTCCATATAGAACAGTGGTTCTCGAACATTCATTATTACCCTTTAACTGTATGCTATCGTAGGAAATTTTGAGCCCCCACTTCCATATTCTCTCTTCTTTTATTTATCCATAACGATGATAACCATCCACTCAAAATTTAATAAAAGTAACTCCATGGTGTCAGCCCGCATTCAGCCTATACCCACCGAGTGGCTACCAAATTGTTTGGTGAATTAGTGCCAACTCTTGTGGATAGAGGGTGTCATGTGGTCAGCACAACAATGACTCCAGCCATTAAACTCTGCACTCTATACCGGAGCCACTACTTTTTCGAGTAGCTCCTTATTTATCCACCCTAGGCTGAATCTAACCCATTCCAGACCCATTGCTACCCAGATAATCTGGACGCGCCAGGAATAAACCCCGGGACATCTAGGTCCGTAGCCAGAACCCATGATCACTAGACCACATAGGCGGTCCTCAAATCGTAATGATATCTACATGGTTAGAAATTTAAGTAAATATTAGTGTTGAGGCTAAGAGTGGTATGGGCACATTTCTGAATGCATAATAGAGACAGATCCTATTCGATTAGCCTAGTGTAATTAAAAGCATTTACTTAGCAATACTAAAAGCAAACAATCATAATAAAAGTAAAATGAAGTGATACATCGATCAAGCGTCCATCAGATCTTGATGAGAGGGGATCAGTTGGGTTGTCCAACTCACATTGCAATTAAAACTATTTCTTAAAGTCTAACTTATCTCACACAATGCTGCTTGGAAACAAACGAGTCTCCCAACTTTAAAATTTATGCTCCAGAAGCTATTTATATGCGTACATTCTGACTAGCATAGGGGAGATTATCTCAGACTATTAATACTCCATCATTACGCCATTGGTTTATTGCTAAGATATTTACACATATCTTTTGCTGTAAGCAGTGGTGCACCCAAGGGGTAGAGGGGCAAACATGGTATTTGACTCCCCCCCTGCTTTCCCGAACACCACAAATATCGTTAATAGAAATTTAAATAATATTGAGTCTAACTAAAATATTTAGCTTTGAAGATATGTGGAATGTATGATACATTTTAAGACCACCATTCAGACTTAAGTCTAATATTCAAAAGGTTTACCGTTACACACAAAATTAACCATTGAAAAAACATATAAATAATAGCTTTGATACCATTTGCATTATTTAAATCTCTTAGTTACTATAAAACTACTCCAAATTGTAATCCAAGCTCTAGAATTAGAGGGATTCAATACAAAATAAAACAAAATTAATGTTACCAGAAATTTAGAAAAAAATAGAAGTGCGAAGTGTAACGATATTATGTTTTTTTGTTGTGAAACATATTACAGTACACAACCCATCTCCTAGAAGGAGGGTAATCCCACTGTTCTCCTTCAGTGACCAATTTAGTTTAAATGCGACGAGGACGAAGGCTAAGTTAAAAAGGGCAACAAAATTATATATATAT